>MU266516.1:0-56426 GCA_021014945.1 Leucogyrophana mollusca | reverse complement strand
GTACGGCCGTGGCCGCTGTGAAATCATCGAATGCACCACCAGTTTACCTCTAGATAAGCCTAAACTGATAAGATAAATGTTAACCCTACAATAGGTTTTGGGCACTGTTTCACACGATGGTAAGCCCTCACAAAACCACCTCCCGAATGTTTTTGCTGCTATGCATCAACAACTGCATATTTTCTCCAAGCAATTGTGTCCCAGAACTCTGGGATGTCTGTGGTCATAGTGCCGTTGAATTTGATCTCTAATTCTAGGTAGTTGTGGAGAAATCAGCCAATCTTCAATTTTGTGTTTCACTCGGCTGTCCATAACTGTAGCTCAATGATTCGAGACCACTGATGGTCACGGTAACGAACCGGCGAGCGATGAATCTTCGCTCGCCATTCGAAATACGAACTGGACGTGGACAGTCTGTTACCTACTTGACATGGACTCCATCGACTAGCTTGGTTGGCCAAAAAAAAGTGAAGATGCATTGGTAGCTTCTAGTGCACCCTACAAGACATCCCCATATCATGCCGTGTTTGCAGCGTCGAAGGGGCCCTGGGGGATGTAAACTTTCCCCCACCTATTATACTCTATTCCTTTGGGCAGTTAATGCATCCCAAAGTCTGTTCTGCGAATGGTCTCACAAGGTTCGTGACTATAGTGTACTGGGGGTATACTCAAGAACTTATATCGGCTCCCCCAGCTCCTTGTGTTTATTTTCCTTCAGAAATGAACAGCATGCGCGTTTGCTACCCGAAGTACATGAACGTAACCGGTGACGATTATTCTGTCGCGCTGCAGAACGCTGGGTAGGCCAATGGACATTAAGCCCTCGCAGCAACAGGTAGCTTCAAGTCGTTTCCATACTTGAGATCGAGTTTAGAACGAATCAACGCTGCCGGTATCCACAAGATTTCTTGCTCAAAAGACCAATCTGAACGCAAACATTCTAGGTGATATGTCTAGGTATTCCTTGTGACTCAATTTGACCTCGGATATCCAGATCCTACCCTTCGAATTTTGGTAGTAATTTCACTTTTGACTGCGAGAGGCTCGATCAGTCCACTGCGGCCGCATCAGATATGACTGTCCGAACCTCCACTATCAGTTCGTTCGTGTTTTCTTTTGACATGTGTTCGAAGAATTAGTTGTCCACGGCATCGAGAAGATCGTATCATGGCTATTCCGTCGGCCTCGGATGACGTTTGAAGGGCCGTCGGATGGAATCACGCGGAAGCTCGATCTATTCCGTTCTTGACGAGCTTCCTGCGGCTTTTCCTGCATCCTGCGACTGTGTCGGAGCCCTGTGCCAATTCTGCGCTGACATCCTGGTCATGGTGGAAACATAAATCAGGTCCCGAGGTGGAGGTGCCTGAGCTCCATTGCGTCCATGAAATTACACTAACCCCGCTGTCCGATTTGATGCAAGCGACATATCTGACGAGTTCTTCGTTGATCAACTGGCCGCTAGGGTGGGGCATCGACATGTCAACACTCGCAGGTATGACGCCATGAAAATAAACCGACAGGGTGGTACGACTTTTCATGCTGCGGGTTGCTTTTGGTGACCGGGACAATGGCGAGGTATCCCGAGAGCAATTACCCCGTTCGCCGCTGGTGAAGCCTTCTGCTGCGATAGATCAATTTTGCTGGTCCTGTTGAGGTGAGATAATTAATGCCAACATAACCGTCGAGCTTATGTGAGTGTTAGACGTGCTAGACTACTTTTTCCAGCCGAGGTTTATAAGACGTCACTTCGTCAGCAGGTGCACCAGCATGATCGACAAGTACAGATACACGTGACCGCTCCTCGAAGACTCGCCCGAGATGCCCGCTCCAGCCCAGAGCAAAGATTACACAAGGGCGTGCTAGAAAGAATTCCACCAGGAACTCTGAACGCAAAGGATGCGCCCCCGCTAATCTCCCTAGTCAGGTATAAAAGATTCCAAAAAGTTGGTTTATTTTCCTTCATCCGCTCCTTCCCACTTCCACCATCCATACACCTCCTCCCCTTTCTCAGCCCACCTCGCACTATGAAGTTCTCTGTCGCCTTCACTGGTTTCTGCATTGCCGCCGTACACGCCGTCCCCACCAAGCGCGACGCCGCTCCGACAGGTATGGCTATGTTGAAGTCGCGTCGCACATAGGTCGCTTACTGCCTGCCGTTCGTACAGCTGTTCAGATCTTGAACTATGCGTTGACCCTAGAGCATCTCGAGAACGCTTTCTACGCGCAGGGCCTCCAGAAATATAGCCAACAGGACTTTGTCAATGCTGGACTCCCCGACTTTGCACGTGGAAGATGGTCCGAGATCGCTGCTCATGAGGCCACGCACGTCTCGTTCCTCCAAACGGCACTCGGAGATGCGGCTACCAAGCCCTGCACATACAAATTGTATGTGTTTCACGCCATCTACCTCGTCTTAACGTGAACCATTTTTCTCTAGCCCCGACACCGACCCCAAGTCGTTCGCCGCCGTTAGCTACTTGCTCGAGAACGTTGGGACATCTGCGTACTCTGGCGCCGCCCAGTATCTGTCGGACGTATGTATTTTCTAAATACGCTTTGCGTACTTACGGTCTCACGTGGATGCACTAGGGTACTCTCACCGCTGCTGCGGCTATCCTCGCTGTCGAAGCGAGGCATGGTGCCTGGGTCAACTCTGCTGTCCTCAAAGCTAACCCTTGGAACACTGCCTTTGACGTTTGTCCTCTCTCACTTAGACTAGGACGCTACAGCTGACGGCTCTCTTTCGCACAGACTCCTCTCGACTTGAACCAGATATATACTCTTGCATCGAGTGTCATCTCGTCCTGCCCATCATCCAACCCCACGCTCCCTGTTAAGGCCTTCCCTGCCCTCACGTTCACCGGCACTGTCAAGGCTGGGGCGACCGCAGACGTATCCTACAAAGCCGCATCCACCTCTAACCCCCTCTTTGTTGCCTTTATCTCGGGTCTGAGCTCTACTATTGTCCCGCTGAATGACAATAAGGTGGCTGTGCCTTCTGGTCTTGAGGGCGTCGTCTACGCTATTGTAACCTCGGACGCGGAGGCGACCAGTGACAACGTCACTATCGCTGGGCCTGCATTCCTCAGCTTTGACTTTGATTCAAACGGCCAGATGATGGTGTAAGTGGTTATTAACAAGGTGTTCGCACTACGCCACTACTGGACTTTCATTTGACTACCTTCATGCTGTTCTGCATTTTTCTACCTTCCTTTGTTTAGTGTCCTCGCGAGCTCCATTATCTTTCTCATTGACTTCTAATGATGATTCGTTGGCTATTCCTAATAAAGCCGTACATTCGGGTCCTCGGCCGTATTGCATCATGATCATGGGTTCCAATTTGGCGGAATGACATGTCGTATTAGGCTCTGAAACCGAAACTCGGGTTCGCTGTGTATCGCGCCATAAAGCGCCGGGTCTCCCAGCTGCGGCACTCAGCGCATAACGAAGGCAGTGAGCATGGCCGCCTTTTGTCAACAATACAGGGCGCCTCTCTCAGCGACGCTGTGGGCGTTCAGCCACAACGCTCGGAAAGGAAGGTGTGTTGGAAAGAGTGTCGGGCGCTGAAACTCCTCTTGCACCGCATCACTGAACAGCTGAGGCCGTAGATCTTGAAACATATATGATTTCCAACGTGCTCCTAAAAAAAAAGCCCCGATGCCATCGATTCGAAGCGCTGGACTCCTATTGGGCCCAGCAAATTGAGTGGAATCAAATATTTATCTCCTAGCAGGGGGCTGACGTTGTTTCGACGCGTTTGGGGCTGTGTGGCTGACCCTTCTCGTTATTCAACCACTCATTCGGTGTGTTTCGCTAACATTAGACCGAGGGGCTGACATACAATCATGGGGGGTATAAAGGTCATTGTCGCCCTCCTTATCCCCTCCATTCGCCTTCCTTCCGTCTTATTTCGAATCAGTTCGTTTCTTCCATCCTCGCCCGTAATTTTTTAAGATGAAATCTGCCATTACTTTGACTGCCCTTTGTCTTGCCGCCGCCACGCATGCCATTCCCTCGCGGCGTGATGATGGCAATAGTTCCACACCAACTGGTATAGTTCACTCATTTTTTGTTGTCCCTTTCAACACTCACCCGGGCCTGCGGTCTTCAGAGGTTCAGATCCTGAACTTTGCTTTGACGTTGGAGCACCTCGAGAATGCCTTTTATACTCAAGGCTTGCAAAAGTACTCTCAACAAGACTTTTTGAACGACAACCTTCCCGAGTGGGCTCGTGGCCGTTGGGAACAAATCGCTCAGCACGAGTCTACTCATGTGGAGTTCCTGGAAAATATCCTTGGTAGCCAGGCCGTTCAGCCCTGCACCTACAATTTGTAAGCCTTTTATACCCCGTAAATGAGCCTCAAAGTTTATGTATTTTGTCCTCAGCCCTGACACCGATCCTAAGTCTTTCGCCGCGGTCAGTTTCATGCTGGAGACGGTTGGTGTGTCTGCATACTCTGGCGCAGCGCACTATCTCCAGAATACCGTAAGCCAAAGACTTGTCAAACATTTCGACTATAGGCTGAAGTGTTTCAGGACGCGATCACATCATCCGCTGCCATTCTGGCCGTCGAGGCGAGACAATCAGCCTGGATCAATTCGGCCATTCAGCATGCCAACCCTTGGAACACCGCTTTCGATGTTCGTGTTGTATCTCTCTTTATCGCGCTCTTATCTGACCGCAATATGCAGTCCCCTCTTACCTTGGACCAAGTATACACCCTCGCTTCCGGTGTCATCGTAGAATGCCCCTCAAGCAACATAAAGCTTCCCGTCAAGGCATTCCCCGCGCTTACCTTCCCTGCCACCGCCAAGCCAGGTGATACCGTCCAAATCACCTACAACGCCACCGCGTCTGGCAGTCTCTATGTCGGATTCATTGGGGGACTTGAGGCTACCATTGTCCCCGTCGAGAGTGACAACTCGGTCACTATTCCCTCCGAACTCCGAGGAGTTGTGTTCGCTGTTTTGGTCAATGACACGAACAAGGTTGATGACAGCGTTACTGTGGCTGGGCCTGCTTTCTTGCCTTTCGAATTCGACTCGAACAACCAAACCGAGTCGACGACTAGTTACTGAAGAAAGGGTTTTAGTTAGTCAATGGATTGTCCAGTTTGGGCTTCGATTCATATTTATTTAATATTTGTGGACCCTTGTTTCGCCCCCATCTAACTATAGATCTCTCTCGCTGTACTAATACAAAATCGTTTTGCATGATCCTTTTGGGGCCAAGATCGTAGAAGGTGACGTCCTTCAGAAGAATATTTGTTTCGTTGTTTGTACTGTTTCCCCTCGGCAGCTTAGTATCTGAATCCCGTCTGCGATTCACCGCCTACTGCAGCAGCCAGATTGGAAGCCAACGACTCGGCCATCGCACCAGAATCAGAAGTGACGTTGATCTGTAACGTGTTGGTGAATGATGGTTGGAATTTGAAAATGATCTGCAGATCACGTCGGTATGACCTACCATGTCAAAGCCCTCTTGACTTCGCTTAAGCGACTGCTTTCCGGACGTGCAATATATGGCACTGTATAGAACAGAAACTTCAGCGATGGCTTTTGTTGCCTAAATCAGAGACGCACCACTTCTTTCCTTTGCTGTGCGCAGCCTTCAAAATATTCTGGATGACCACCTCAACGTCTGGGTGGGGGTCGGGAGATGGAGGTGGGTATCCGAGGCACAGAGAAAGATCGTAAGGTCCGATGAAAAGTACATCTTGGTACACGGATTAATTCATCAGCTGGTTTCAGGATATACCAATCACCGGTGGGAAACTCACCTATGCCATCAACAGCAGCGATCTGTTCTACGTTGTCTACCCCTTCCTTCGTTTCGATCTGAATCATGACAATGACATGGTCGTTGGCGGCTTTGAGGTATTCCGCTGCTGTGATTCCCCAGTGGCCGTGCGTGAAGGGACTTCCAAACCCACGTCTCCCACCGGGAGGGAAACGGCTGTCAGAAACGACTTCCTTGGCTTTCTCCGCTGTGGAGATCTACCGCAGCCAATTCTATCGATAAGAACGTATCTCGCAGGACGTATTATCTTCATACCATAGGAACAAGTACACCTCTCGCACCTGCGTCCAAAGCATACTTAATCTGCCAAGAAGTGCTCTGACTGAAGCCGGTAGCGGGTATTCTGACCAGAGCGCTCGGAGCGTTGCTCCCCAACCCAGTGATAGCCTGGATGGACTCAGCCGCACCGGGATTCAGCGACGTGAGACCGTGTTCACAGTCAATCATGACCCATGATAGGTGGGGGCTTGATTGTGCAACTACACGAGCGTTCAGGGCGCCAGGGAGTGTGATCCAGGCGCCGAAAGCTGGCTTTGTGGCTTTAAAAGCTTGGAGGAGAGCGTGACTCGTCATGGTGAATGAGAGAGACGGAATCGACGGTCAGAGGACCTTATGTACGTGAATCTATGAAGTTGATGGGGGTCATGGGGCTGGATTAACTTTGGTGAACGGCCCGAGCCTGTAGTGGCCCCTTTCTAGGGTTAGGGTTCGACTGACTGGCTGGGTTCTCGGCCTCCGAATTCACAAAAGCATAACGGACTAGTACAGTAGTAATGACATTGTACTCCAAAACACTAAAGTGTTTCTCAGTAGGGGCACAGACTGGCCTAGATGTTGAGACTCACCACGACATGTGGCACCTAAGGGCTGGCGCGACCCTGCTCCCTCGGCTGAACGCAAATCCTAGGATGGCATCATGAGCACGACCAGGCAAGTATTCTCCGGGTCACTGCAAGAAACAACCTTCAGTTGCTTGGGACGAATTGAGGTACCAGAGCAGCATACTATGGTTCCAGAACTGTCGGCAAAACTAGATGCGAGATGTTGGTGGAGAACTGTTGCGGCACCCAGAAAGACGATGTAGGACTGCCTTCGTGGTCCCAATGAGAGGATAGTTGATATTGAAAACTACGGTGTATCCGATGATAGCTCGCAATTCTAGTATCACGCACCTGGGTTTCTTTGGAGCAGCTGCCGCGATATTTCATCAGCGGTACTTACTACGCAACTTTCGTGCGCCTACCGCACTTCATCGAATACCCCCTGAGCCATCTTTTGCGTCGCTACGCTTTGAACAAGAGAGACGGTCCCGGGCAGTCTACAACTTGACATTGCATCTGGAACTATGAGAAGTGGTTAGCGTCACAATCTCTCGAGCTTACTCTGAGCCAACAGTGAGCGATGTTGGGGGACAAAATTGAATCGTGGTTGTGCACGGAATTACCATTCAAAGGTCTGCCCAGCCGACGGGAGCGGTGCCAGGTATCTTTTGCCTCACGCACGACAACAATCATTTGATCCCAAAACTATACTCAAAAGGGTCCCTCCAGCGTTGTGGACGTTCGTACCAGCGATTGTTCAGCGCGAATACCGTGTGACGATAAGTGTATAGGTATTACCGTTCAGCAGATCAGCATGGAAAGAGTATCTGGAATAGCCCCGTCGCAGATCAATCCTCGGGTATGAACCTGGACTACTTGAGGATGCTGCTGCGAACAAGATCGACGAGACACATCGCGCCATGGAAGGGGACCCATCTTGGGTTAGGATTTCGTTTGCTAGCAAGAATCTTACGGACTACTGGAACAATAGCCTCGTCAACAGAATAAGCCTTGGGTAAGTATACATCTTCACAATTGGATATCACCAGGTTAATTGAACAAATATCACGCACAAGGTAGCACGACTCACCAAAAAAATGATAAATTACGGGTGGGGAGTCAACAGTCCTTCCTTCTCCCAGACACGCATATTCTCCTCCCAGTCCTGCTTCAGTTCACGCACGTCGTTCCATAGAGGATAATTACGCGGAAGACTGTATAATACTGTAGTGCTCCAGACCTGAGCTGAACGATAGTCTGATGAGGGCAGCATGAGCATGACACAGCAATTCTTGGCGGGATCGCTGGTAGATCATACTTAGCAAGTTTGAGCAGGTGGATTAATCGAAGGGCTTACTATTCAGTCACGCGTTTGGGAATAGTGGGATGCAAAGACGAAACAAAGGCCTGGCGTGGGATCCAAAACAACCGAGAAAAGGTCGGTGTATCCATGTATGGGTACTTGATATTGAACACGACAGCGCCCTTGTCGCCTGTCTCTAGAAACTTTTCAAGCTAAAGGTGTGCGGTTGAGTGTCTAGAATGTGGGATCGAGGTCTGGAGCAGAACGGACCGCGTATCGAGTGATGTCCTGCATGTCAAGAGCAGCGGCAAACGCGGCGGCCTTTTTGCTATCAGGGTCTTTTCCAGTCAGAGCCCTGATAATGAGGCGCTGCTCTGGTGGGGCATGACGTCCTTCGAAAGCGAGTTTGAGTTCTTCCAGACGTGGCAGATAATTGTCCATGTCAGGGATGACGGTGCTCCGTTTAAGCTCCTTACAGATTGGTTTATGAGTTTTCCAGTGGGCGATCTGGGCGTCTAAGCGTTGGAACTCTGAATGGATGTGTCGATTAAAAAAAAATACCCACCTGGCAGTCTTTAGAGCAGCTACGCAGATACGATTTGTGAGAGGTGCGATGAGAACATAACAGAATTAGGGCCCACTATGAAACCTTCTTGCACCCGCCGCATTTCATGAACCTAGTGCCTTTGGGCCCATCACCGTTGCCTCGAGTTGGGCAGCCTCCATTCTGGCAATTCAATGACATGCAAGTCGTATTCTGGGATGGGTTATTAGGCTCCGCAGTATTACCTGTCAGCGAGCTTGTAGATGGCGGGGTGAAAGTCGGGAGGATCCTGGAGGTGGATTAGGTTTGCCGCATGTTGGCTCAAGCTTTTTGAAGAGGACTTGAGGCGAGGCAATTTGGCGTTCCAGACTCGAGTCCTTTTCAAAGGGCAAACGTGGCTGTGCAGCCCTTCTGTGACCCCTTCGACTAAATACAAAGCCAAAGCGCGATGTTTAGAGTACTGGTTCCACCTCCACCACAGTTACGATCTTAGACGTCAAAGCACATTGCATGAAGGCATCTTGTCAAACCCCAGCTTCATTGCGCCCCACGGTTGGGAATGCGGCATGCGTAATTGTAAAGTGTCCGCCTCGCGTCCATTTCTAATCCTAGTATCCTCAATCCTCCTTCACTACCCACTTTCCTGAGGCATCCATCGTAACATCTAGCGTCCATTTTTGATTGTCCATCCACTGATCCTTCAAAAAGCCATCCCACCACCGTATATGAACCTCTCCTTCATCGTCGAAAAAGTACCCAGCGACTCGTGGATCTGGTCCGAGGTATTCATGACTTTTTAAATGGTCAGGGAGTGACATGCCTTCCAACTATTGTTGCTTACCGCCTTGAAACGACGTTATCATCGTGAACGTAGTTCACCCAGTCCCCGTGCTTCTCTGTATCCAAAAGATCCGTATAGTGGCGATGGACCAGCTGATTGAGATCAGCGCCCTGTCGAACACCCCGTGTATCTTCTCCTTTGCGCGACAAGTATGTTCGCGGGAGGTGGATTTTGGTGTTGTACTCGGCAATGCGCTTGTCCATCGGCCAGCGATGGACAGACCATGCGAAAGCTCGAGATATGTCTGTCATCGCTTTCACCGCCTTTTGGCGATCCTCGTTACTGGGCTTTTTTGCGAAAACATTTGAGAAGGATAGCTTGGGTTCCTTGTTTTTAGCCTTCAGTTTCATTTCAGAGAACGTAGCTGAGGTCGTGTGGAGATGTTGTATAGGCTACCCTGCCCTCCAGCTATTTTTTTCAGTATCTAATCGATGACAGATTCATCGTCGAGATGACAATTCAAGACTCAGGAGTCGAAGTCATTTGTAGTCAATTGTGCGGCAGAACTGTGACTTAGAAGCGCTTCTCCGGAAGGTATTGATGTATTGCTAGTATGATTCAGGCCCGGGTACATCTCCTTCAAGACAACAGGCTATGTGTACTGGCCGCAGACGAAGGTTCTGCGTCCTGTCTCGTCCACCTTGCTAGCCACCCGGCGTCTTGTCTGTTGGCTTTCAGCTTCCTCTCTATCCTTCTCAGCGACGCAACAAGCCATATTTTTGGCTTCTCTTCATACTGGGCCCGAATTTTGCTCTCGGTCGGCGCAGGAACAGGCCATGTGTCACTCAACGATCTCCTGAGTTGGGGGAGGAGTGCTTTCGCCACCGTGCGCGAGTTCGCAGTATCATGTTTAAGGCAGGCGGCATAGAGCATAGAGCAAGCCACAAGATCGGAGGACACGGGTGGATGCTTGTAAAGGCCGAAAAGAGCTGCCGCCGTCATGGTATCTTGTAGTGGATATTTATAGTGGAGAGAGTGAAGGAGGTGGCGGGCAGCAAACATCGACGTTAAACCAAGACCATACTTGGAGTGGTCCCCGAATACTTTCAGCGCGAGAGGTGGACATTTCAGTTCTTCGCAGCGGCCTAAAAATAACGGCTTAAACCATATCACTTGAATTATGCGTGTCTGTGAGACTTACGAACGAAAGCCTCAGCATGAATTGGTCCGAATTCTTTGCCCGAATCTCTCCAGCGCGGAAAGAGGTCTGACACAATTTCGAGCTGCTCGGGTGTTGTCGCGAGTTGCAGGAGGCGCAGCCATGCTGACTGTCGGACCTGGCCAGCCTTGACGGCTCGTTTACGCCCGGTCCTTTCCGTCACGTACTCGACCAGCTTATAGAATGCTACCTCCCGCCTTTCCGTCTGGCTTCCGGTGGTTTGGCGAAGGGTTTTGCTTGGTGACTCGGCCGCAGGTGCATTGTCCGTAAGTGCAGATGAGAATAGGTCATCGTCAACATCGCTCTTCTGTCTGACTGGAATGAAAAATCACGAATTTAGTGCGATACAGGCGCGAACGAAAATACAACCTACCCGCTGAAGTGACATGCAAATGTCTACCAAAGACGGAGAGGTGCACAATTCTTGGAGCTCCGAGATGGACTTGCCGCTTGGCTGCCCTCGCTATGATTCCCGCCATGGATAGACTGCGGTAGTGTAGTCGTATCTACTGTGCTGGGCAGATGTTTAGTGGGCTCCAAGTTGGTCGGGAAATTGTCTGAATCGAAAGGCTGTTGCTAAACATAACCAAACAAGCGCGGAGAGTCGAACAACACTGAGCAGAACCATGGAGACCTTCGATGTCACCTATTCATTGCGCCGTATATGTCGTTCGGAGTACGCTTTGCTCCCATTTCATCCACCAATGTTCATTGTTCGTGGCCTCGCTCCGTGGTCGGGCTCTGAGATAATGAACATCAAATATTCCAAGATACGCTTACCTTCCCTCGAGACGCGACTTATGAGTTACTGGGTTGGAATCCATTCACTGATTCACGCAATAATCCACGATCGACGACCTCGGGGACGCCTGCGATTCTGACATCCTCGCGCGTAAAATAGACCGCTATCCTCGACAACTTCAGCGTTATCAATCTGTACATCGAGAGCGTTCCGGCTACAGCGCTGTTTTAGCCCTCCGGGAGAGGTCCCAGAAATTACGAGGAGGCTTGCTTGTTCAAACAGGTGAGGGTAAACTTCTTTCCAATTAGACACTATACAGACAATAATGCCTTCCACGATCGAGTGTCGAGGTCACGTTTGACTCGATGGCCCAGCAACCCTCGCCGTACGGTTGCTGCGAGAAAACCGGCATAAATGTATATCGAAGCCCACTGAACATTTCTGGGCTTGCAAGAGTGGGAACACCCCTCATATACTGAGCCATGTTGAAGGCCACATTGGCCAAAATTGCATCTGCGCCATGGTTTGTGTCGCTTACTGTGGTGTAATTCTTTTGGCAGTTCTAGTACACATATAGTTCACCAATCCAGATTCGCCTTCTTTTCAGCCGCTACCAGGATCTTCTTGCCTTTATACCCGAAACCGTCTAACCACGGCCAATTCGCACTCCTCTTTTGCTCGAAGTCGTCGATTAAAGGCCCTTGCAGCATTGTTAGCGCGATGTCATCCACCCCTTCCAACAAGCAATTCCTTCGGAAAGGATCAGCGGTAAACGGAATGGTTTCGCCGTGAACTCTACGAATTTCTTGTTTCTCCAGGTCGATTTGGAGTTCCAGACCACCTTTGGCATCGTCAGCCAGGGCTTCGCAGACTGCCATTGGAAGCTTAATGGGGAGCATGCTGTTCTGCATCAGGTTATTGTAGAAGATTTCACCAAAGCTGGGCGCAATAACGCAGCGAATACCAAAATCCTTTCTGGAAACACAATAAAGAGCAGGTGAGTCCGAGGTCGATAGTCATTTAATGGTCACCGGCACTCACAGACTCCAAGCTGCGTGTTCCCGAGAACTTCCGCATCCGAAGTTCTCGCCCGTGGAAACAAGGATGTTTGCCGTGTTGTAAGGGGGCTGGTCGAGCACGAAATCTATGGGTTCGCCGGTGCTCGCGTCGTGCCGCAAGTAATAAAACAACCCGACTGCGAGCCCGGTCCGCTTCAGCGTCTTGCAGTATTGTTTGGGTATGATCATGTCGGTGTCGACGTTGCGCAAGTGCATGGGGGCTGCCAGTCCAGTCAACACCGTAAACTTCTCCGCAACCGGAGTCGCAGACTCTGCGGGTGCTGGGACGTCCTGTGGAGTGCTGGTTGCAGGAGAGACGTTGGATGAAGGAGGAGGAAGGACTAATTCTGTGGGGAATCCCGGACCACTCGAGAGGTCGACCTTGGAGGTGGTTGTACTGAAATTAACACCAGACTCAGGATTCATCAGTTTTCGGACGTCTGTGAGTCGTCCAGTGATTGCTGCAGCCGCAGCCATAGCAGGGCTAACCAAGTGGGTACGCCCACCAGCGCCCTGGCGACCTTCAAAGTTGCGATTGCTCGTGCTAGCGCATCGTTCGTTCGGAGCAAGCGAGTCGGGATTCATGCCCACACACATGGAGCAACCAGCTTCGCGCCAGTCGAACCCTGCGCGCCTGAAGATCGTGGCCAGACCCTCTGACTCGGCCTGGGACTTCACAAGTCCAGAGCCAGGAACTATGAGTGCGTGGACACTGGGGGGGACTTTGACATCGGGGCCCGCGGCGATAACAACGCTAGCAGCGGAGCGCAGGTCTTCGATCCGACTGTTGGTGCAGGACCCGATGAAAACCTTGTCAACTGTGATCTCCTGCATGGGCGTATTTGGTGTGAGACCCATGTATGCTAACGAGCGCTCCACAGAGCTTCGTTTGAGCGGGTCAATGACGGTCGTAGGGTCAGGGACGCATCCAGTTATAGGGACGACGTCTTGAGGAGATGTGCCCCAGGTAACTGTGGGACTAATGTGTGAAGCAGATATGTTGACTTCGACATCGAAGAGCGCGCCCTCGTCCGACTTCAGGGTCCGCCAGTATGCCACTGCGCGATCCCAAGCTTCTCCTTTGGGGGCCAACGGACGGCCACGTAGATAATCAAAGGTGACATCGTCGGGTGCGATCATGCCCGCGCGGGCGCCAGCTTCGATGCTCATGTTGCATACGCTCATGCGGGCCTCCATGCTGAACTCCCTGAAGACAGAGCCAGCATACTCAATGACGCATCCAGAACCCCCTGCGGCACCGATGACTCCGATGATGTGCAAGATGACATCCTTTGACGTGACGCCAGGCGGAAGAGTACCGTCAACAGTGATACGCATATTTTTCCCCTTCGTCTGCAGCAGGGTTTGCGTGGCGAAGACATGCTCTACTTCAGACGTCCCGATCCCAAATGCCAGAGCGCCAAAGGCGCCATGCGCTACAAAGCTTTATGGGTATCGAGAAAATAGTACCTGTGTTGCGACTCACTCGAAGTATGGGAGTCACCACAGACACAGACGGTTCCTGGGAGCTGGGGTCGAATTAACACTGTTGTGCACTTGGCACTCAGCAAGGAAATAACCTACGGTGAAACCCTGTTCGGGACCAATGATGTGGACGATCCCTGGCAAATTATAGATACACTTCAGTCTTTATCTCGGTGGCGATGACCCCCCTGACCTTGCCGGCGGTCCGTCAGCCCGAAATAGGCCAATCCAAATTCTCTAACGTTGTTTTCCAGCGCGATGCATTGCGCACGGGATTCGGGTTCGGTCACAAGAGACTCCAGGCTTGTCTCAGCGCGGATAGAAGTACTACTCGACTGCAATCAGCAGTGGAATGGACGAGCGCGCAGACGAGCTTCTTACGGGACATTATGGTCGACAGTAGCTAGAGTGCAATCCGGGCGGCGAACGCGACGTTTAGCCAAACGCCTGTTGGGGCTGTCAGCCACGTACAACGCGACGACACAAGTTCACTCACAATCCTTCGAAAGCCTGCGGGCTCGAAACCTCGTGAACCAGATGACTTGGTGGCAGTTCAGTAACGGTAACTTGAAACAATCGACAGCGCAAAGATACCTACCGATCGATGTAAATGAGTGCTAGGCCATTGTCTTTAGGATTGCTGAAACAGCGGTGGGTGAGTTAGTTGCTTCAACAGGGGCTCAGACGAAACGTATTACTGACATGACATGGCTATTCCAGATCTTGTCATAGAGAGTCTGCGGTGCATGGACGTTACTCATGAGGATCACACGGGGATCGATTATGCTGGGTTCGCTATCGTGATCAGCTATTGAAGCTTTTCAGTCTAGGTGAAAGCCACCTAACTGTCATCGGTAAGTAGACTCGGAACAACCTTGCGCCGGATGCGAGTTCTCGCTGGGACTTGGAGCGATCTAGAGATCTCGTGTGGCATCCTGAAGCCTTCTACTGGGGCACAGCTCGTTCTGGAACCCTATTGTTATCGTTGACAGTGATCAACTTGGGTGGCATTAGATTACATTGCTCCAAGAGGGATCAGGGGCCCAAGCTCTCAACTTATTGTGCCTTCTTCCCCCTTCTAATCCCCACACCTTTCAATCATCATATCGTCTTATCAACACTATTTCGGCTGGCTTTCGGAGTAACACCGCACAGGCTCCCGAATTGTCCTTGGGCCTTCTTCACGTGTTTTCCCTACCAAATGGACAAGGCTCACGAGAAGACAAAATTCTTTCATCTTTCAATACAGGTAACACGATACCGTGATGACGGTCTTTTATACCAATGGCATACTGCTACATATATTTTACATCTGATCCAGCAACGTGTAGTATCTTACTAAGTAGTACGGGCGTAAGCCTAGAGATGATTGTTCGTTTTGGAGGGCTCGTTGGATCTGGGTTCCAAAAATAATCACTCGAAGGTCCCCTCCCCATAGAGAACAAGAGGACGCACCGTTTATAATTATCAAGGGCGCAGTTGAACGCACTGATGACTGAGCGCACCATCGAACCGGTAGCATCGCGAGCTGTTCCGATCCCCCACCACCCAGATTCGCCCTCCTTGGTGTCATCCCGAAGCCAGACGTAAGTGGCGATCATCCCCCCCGGCAACACTTGGAATTCCTGCCTTTCCACCCTGAAAGAGTATACGCCAGCCTGATTCACAGCCGAGATAATCGTGCTTCGAACGTCCTCAACATCCACGCTGACTGAGCGACTTTCATCATTGATGCTCAAAGTCCCTTCGAATAGGTCTCCCTCTGTGACGTTGAATGCGCGTAGTTGGACAGGATCAGAGCTGTCGGTATCGGTGCCGTCATGGCAGAAGTGATAAGTGCGGCGGAAGATGAGGGCGATCTCGTCGACAGTGAGCTCCCTGGCTTCGGCATCGCAGATGTCTTGCACGGTCTTGTAGAACGCGATTTGGATGGGACGGGGGAGATCTAAGTTCAGGGCCTGCTCCACCAAGTGGGCTATGCCGCCTTTTCCGGATTGCGAGTTGACTCTGACGGCTTTGTACGAGAGGCCAAAGTCTGCGGGGTCCACTGGTAAATAAGGGACCGCCCATATTTTTGGCTTTCCGGTCCCCGCGAGTTTGGCATGACGTTCGGCCATCGCACGGAAACCTTTTCGGATTCCGTCTTGGTGCGTACCGGAGAACGCGGTGAAGACGAGTTCCCCAGCATATGGTTGACGAGGGTGTATGGGGATGTCGGTGCACTGGCGAGCCACGTCCATCAGTCCCTTTAGGTCGCTAAAATCGAGCCCAGGGGATATGCCCTGGGAATATAAGTTCAGAGCGAGCGTGACGATGTCCACGTTTCCCGTTCGCTCTCCATTCCCGAAAAGGCAGCCATCAACTCGATCCGCGCCAGCCAATAAAGCAAGCTCGGTCGCGGAAACCGCAGTGCCTATTACAAGTTCTGTTACTTTGCTCGCTAAGCACATAGCGGTCGACTTACCCCGATCGTTATGAGCGTGTACACACACGGTAATCTCCTCTCGGTTTGGCATGTTGCGGCAGAAGTATTCAACCTACAAAAAATGAGAACAGATCGCCTTCGAAAGCAGTGTCAGGTTCTTACCTGGTCTGCAAAGTGATTTGCTGGTGCGCACTCTACCGTAGAAGGTAGATTGAAGATCACCGGATACTCCGAGCGCCCGTCAGCTTCCCACGCACTCTTGAGTTGCGTGCAGACCTCAATCACGAAGTCGAGATCAGATTGAGAGAAACCCTCAACGCCGTAGCATAGACGGAACGACGTCCCGTAGGTGGACGAATATTCCTTCGCGAGTGACCGGACGACATGGGTGTGTTCAACCGTCAAGCGGAGTATCTCCTCTTTGGTGTATCCCAGAATGACTTCGCGAAAAAGGGCGGCAGTGTTGGTATAAAGTTGAATTATGACGTGTTTGGCGCCTCGTGTAGCATCGAAAGTTTTCTTGATGTACTCGCTGCGAGCGGGAGTCATTACCTGTACGAGAATACTTAGCAGATACTTGTGATGCGGATGTGAGGAGGTCACCCAACCTGAATCCAGACATCGTCGGGAATTTCGTTCTCTTCGATGAGCTTTCTCGTGAATGCGAATTCAGTCTCGCTCGCGGAAGGGAACGCGATCTCGATTTCTTTGAAACCACAGCGTACGAGATTTTTGAAGAGCAGCGACTTCTGCTCGATAGTCATAGGCTTTACAAGGGCTTGATTTCCGTCTCGCAGGTCTGTCGACAGCCAGGTCGGGGCTGCCTTCGTCACCCGACCAGGCCACCGACGATCCGGCATACTCAACGGCACATAGCCTTCGTACTTGTCTGAGGGGTTCGCTCTGAAAAAAGGTTAGCAAACAAAGCTTTGCCCCACGTTTGGCACTTACAGCATGGGCATCTTAGAATTTGCGGGTGGTCGAATAACTCGCTCAGGAGGTGGCACGGCTTTAAATAAAGGCGCCAGTGACGCTGGCTGCCATAGTACGCCGAGCCGGACTTCGTGCTGAGCCACAAGTGCGTTCGCTCAGGTCAGTGCATTCGAGTTCAGATCCATAGATGGATCCCGTAACTTCGAACCGAAAGATGGAGATGGGACTTGAGGCCGCGACTTGGCGATACCAAGTATAGACGAGTCGATAGTTTTGGGAGTTGACACGCCGAATAGCCCCAAGAGGTGACAAGGAGTTCTAGGAGATCGGTTCGACCTGACAAAACCCCTACCGCTGTTATTCGCTCGCGGTACAAGCTGTCATGCTAAAAAGACTCTTGTCAGTGCAGCGAACTGATACTGGCAATCACCCACCTGTAAAATCGGGATCGATGGAATAGAATAGAAAAAAAGCTCCTGGAGTGGCGTTCGGGTCCGCAAAGATTCTCCGTCAGGCAGTCGATTTCCGTTGGCATTTCCAAGACACATGTCATCCGATGGGTATACTGCGAACGAGCCACCACCATGACGCCTCCCTGGTTGACGTTCGCTTATCGGAAATTCGTAACAGGGTATTCGGATACTGTCTGATGCATTGGCATCTCGAAAGACCCCAAGTCCGTCCCCATGAATTGACGTCAACCTCTGCCGCGAGGGTGCACATGAAAAAAGTCTCTTTTTGTCCATAGTTTGCAGGAACTATCGCCAAGAGCGGATATGTACGCCACTGTGTGAGAGTCAGAGTGCTCGGATGCTATGCATGTTCAACATGTTCTGAGAAGCGGTCTGTCAAATGGGGGCCGAGGTGGTGATGAGGCCTGAATCTGATGCAGCTGGCGCCAGTGATTCTGAATCTCGAATCCCGTATGAACCCTTTTCTGGAATCGCATCATCGTGACAGCTTCCAAAACTATGCTTAATGCGCAAGTTTCGCCGCTATGCTCGAAATAATACAAGGGTCATTCTTTCGAGCCCTAGTCGCCCTGTCGCCGTCCCAAAGATCGACGAATCACCGAAAATAGGACTGGTTTTAACTTTGGAGCACATGCCGTGACTTTGCAACAAGTAAACGCGCACCTGTGTCTTCCTTTCCTTCTCCCCTGGATCTATCTTTACTAATTTTACGACCTTCTATTCCAGGCGGCCTGGTGCCCCGATTTTCCAGGCCATCGAAACGTTCCTTCCACTCTGCTCGTCACAAGCCGAAACGCCGAAAGTGCATTCTAACGCGACTGTCATGATGACTCGCGAGAAACTTGAAGTGAGACAGCTATATGATAGCCTGGAAGACCATATAACATCCCAATATACGCTGGCGTTAATTGTGCCTATCCATGGCCATTCGTGTATTGGCAAACATACCTTGTACACAGTTATCCTCGTTTTCGCAAGAGACAAGCAGCTACTACATACGACGATCCACGCTAAACCAACCGGTTACCGGTCTCCCTGATTTACGTGACGTGACCCATGCACTGTCAGTGTATTCTGCGAGAATTATGATGCGGCGGTTGCCCAGGGATGGGCAATATTCGGATAAGTAAGCAGTAACGTCGACATGTCCTTGGAGCAATAGCAGCCATGAAGACTCGTCAAAACTCGTAATCCACAGGAAACATGAGGGAATCTTCCCGGCAGATGATGCAAAATTACGGGATTGGCGAGAGATGCAGAACGCGTCGGTGAGGACTTTGTGTTTGATTATTTTATCGATAAATTACGGTAAGCTTGAAGTTCAAAGACGAAAACTATGTGCCTGGGTTAAGCCACAAACATTACGACAAGCGAGTGCAGTGTGTGACGCACGTTCAAACTAGGTCTCTATCTTTGCTCCATCTTGTCGCATCAGCTCGACTATCATATAGCTTGCTTCATTAGTACTCCAAATCAGCAGCTCCTTGCTCCACTCTATCGGTGAGCCAGTCGCCTGAAACCATCCGGGGTTTCTTGATCTCCGGAGTTGCTCTGAGGGCTTCCCGGCTGTTGTGCGGAAACTAGCATGACGGTGTAGAAGTGATGGACCAGACAGACTGCCATTTGATGCGATTTTCAGCTAGAGATCGCCGCGCCATCAGAAATCGAAGTGCCTCTGATGGATGGTTTCGTTTTTGACCGCGCATGTAGGTGGGTTAAGCGTTGTCTCGTCCAGATGCGTTTCCCAAACTCCCATTGCTAAAGCAGTCCTCCATTGTTCGCTCTTCATCTTCTTGGCCCACCAGATGCTTCTTACCGCTTTGGAACGGTCGTATTGTTAGAATTATGATCAAGCGCGCCATGGAGGGCATGCATACAAACCACGGTAAGTCTTGTTATCGAAGTCTGTACCCCTTGGACTCGGCCTTGCCATTCAGGGCGTTATGGAATTTTGGCTAGCCCCCACTCCCTGCGCGTCTATTCTACCCCCGATAAATGCTTTCTCACACGCTCCAACATCAGCGCAATTAATGATTTCTCTGTCATCTTACAGCTCACGTACGCGGTAAATACACAATTGAGAGGACAATCAAAATATCACCCAGTGACTGCCGGAGAGCACTCAATAGGTTGATACCAAGCGAGTGAGGATCTCCTCTTCGGACCCAGCTCCCATCTCCTGGTCCAATAGCTGTACAAAATCGGAAAATTAGTGCAACAACTCCAACATCATGAACGGCAAAATTACCTCATTCAAAGACAAGAACGTGTTTACCATGACATCTCCCAAGGTCCCCCTCATCTCCAGATCTTCCCTGAGACTAGCTCTCGCCTCGTCCAACGATAACGGCATGCGCGCCGTAACACCCATCTCAGACCTCTCCTCGTCATTCATTTCCGCCGGTGTTTTCGCCCCAATACAGTTTTTCGCCTGTACCTCGCAACCTTTCTGCACGCCTGTCATTCCCGCGCCGAGTAGCCCCGCTAGGGCAACATACGGGTTCGCGGTTCCGTCCACAGTCTTCACTTCGAGGTTACGTGAGGACGGAGAAGTGGCGTTGCACAACCTCACCGGGACTTCACGGTTGTCGACGCCCCATGCAACATACGTTCCGCCAGACCAAATTCCGTCCGCCACTCGAGTGTAGGACGCCCGGAGCGGGAGGGTGAGGGCAGTTACAGCGGGAAGGTGTGCAAGGAGCCCTGCGAGGAAGGTAGACTCGAGGGTTGTAAGGAGCCCTGGGGCGGCGACAGACGGCTCCTTATACCACGCTGTGTCTCGACGGCTGCTGGAACCCCCATGGACAGAAATGTGGGCGTGGGAACCGCTACCACCTAGGATCGGAGATCTGAATTTTTAGTCGAGCTGAGTCGGGAGAGGACAGCTTACAGTTGTGCGAGTCCAAGCGGGGTGCAAGCGTCGCACGTAAACCGTGCTTATTAGCGATGTTATAGATGGTCTCTCTGGTGTGCACCAGTGCGTCCGCCGCTTCCAGCGGAGGTAAGGGACCCGTGACGACTTCGTACTATCGCATCGAAGTTAATGGCCCGTTGACAATTGCAGGAACACTCCAAGATACATACCTGGCCGGGTGTAGCTTCAGAATGGTACATCTGGAGCTCAATCCCGGCTTCCAGGAGCGCTTCCGCAATCTCCTCCATCACCTTGGCCACCACCGTACCGGTGGCTGTGGCCATGGAATCGCACCACAAGTGTGGATTTGCCGGGACGATAGGGTTCACCGATTCCAGGAGAATGAACTCTGTCTCGATGCCCACGAGGAACTCCACGCCGTGATATTCTTTTGCCTCTCTACGCCACTGGCGTTAGCGCGTACAACCAAGTTTCCGTGACGCGGTACAACACCCACTTTACTATCCGATCAAGGATAGTCCGTGCACATATGGGCACCGACAATGTCTGGATCCCATTTGCACCTAAGACAGGCGTCTTTTCCTGGAAGTGGCCGAAAACAACTGCGTGTCCGGGCGCATAGGGGCATATCCTTAGCGTAGACGTGTCTACGACATACAGATACTCCCCGACCACGCTGAATCCTGGTATCACCGTCACGAAGACGACACCCAGGACACATTTGGACATGGACACGCTGGGGCGCGCCGTTGCAAGAAGCTTCTTGAAGTGAGAGAGTGGGATGACCCGGAAGCGAATGCTGTTACACATGTCGGTCCACTGGATGCGGATGAATTTGACCGAGAGGCTGGAGAGCTCTGACACGGAGATGGTGCCGAGGTCAACTTCTGCAGGTGTGTACTTCACCCCAATGACACTGTCCATGTTTACAGGGTCTGCTGGACTTTCGGCTGGTGCTCTAAACGACAGTAGGGGCATACTTCAGGCGAAAGATGAGCGGTAAGGGAGACTAGCGGAAAAGGTGGAGCGTCACCCGGTGAACAAATACTTGAAGTCTTGGAAATCGTGTGCGTGAAGCGAGCGAGCGATAACGCATCGACATAATGCAGTCGCCTTGCTTTGTCAGCTGTCTGGCTGCAAAGGAATGATTCATAAAGGGTGCCAATATGTCAGCTTGCGGTGACATTGACTTCGACTAACAGAAGCTTCCGTTGGGAACGACTCCGTGGCTCGGAAGAATCGACCAAACGGCGCACATCATTCGTGTATACTCAGGAAGCCATGTCAGTCCCATGTTGTGCCGTGTCGTACATGTAGCCGGATTCGCCTCGCCTACCAGATGGATGGTACATGTGGTCTTGCCAGTTTTGTATTCGCCGCAAAATGGGGCGAACGTTCTCGGCATTGATTGCTTCCGTACTTCCAAGAATATCATCGCTCCTTTGGACATTGGACTGCACTGGTCCATCGATATCGTTTGCGTAACCCGAGGAAAAGCTTTTGGGCGTACGTACTCACGCTGATGCGGTTTTGATAGATGGGGCTCGCACCAGGGCACCCTATCAGCATGAGCTCAAGAGATCTCGTAAGTCCTCATTCGTTCCACACCCTGTCCAACCACGAGTGAGGATGTGATTCTGACCTAGTTACTGTAGGTACTTCGGCTCCCTATCGGCCGTATTTGATTCGCTTCGGGGTACTTGTGCCAGAAACCAACTCAGTCCCAGAATACCGCATATATACATACCAACAAACTATGTGATGCGGCGACGACCTCGTATTTCGTTGCATCATGAGCGCAGACACCCCCCTCCTCAATGCTCTTCAGCAAGCGCTCGCAGATCGCGCGGACACCGGAATGTACATTTTCGATATTACAGAGCCTCTCCCTTCGTCTGCGCCTGATTTGTTCTCGAACGACTACTTATCCCTCACCACCGACCCGGTCGCGCGTGAATACCTCGTCGCCAGAATTGCCAATAATCCCTGCCTTTTTGGCTCGACAGGTTCCCGACTCGCAACCGGAAACTCTGATGATTATAATGCCCTTGAGCGCCGCCTTCAGCACCACTACCATGCTCCCGCCGCACTCCTGACAAATACTGGCTTCACCGCCAACCTCGCTTTTTGGGGATCAGTGCCCCAGCCCAACGACATCATCATATACGACGACCTCATCCACATGTCTTGCCGAGAGGGGTTTCGCCTAGCTCAGGCCGAAGCAAGCTATCGCTTCGACCACAACTCCGTCTCATCCTTCCATGCGGTCCTCGTTGACGCGCTCAAAAAGCATCCCAAAATAGTATCTGGGAACGCTACAGTGTTCATCTCCGTCGAGAGTTTGTATAGCATGGATGGCGATTTTTGTCCCTTGCGAGAGATAGTTGAGCTTGTGGAAAAACTTGTGCCCTCTGGTCACGCGCACATTGCCGTTGATGAGGCGCACACCACGGCCATGTACGGACCCGATGGTAGTGGTTTTGTTGCACATCTCGGTTTGAACGATCGCGTGCACACTACGATGCATACTTTTGGCAAAGCGGTTGGACTACAAGGAGGTAATGTTTTTATCTCTCGGCCTACCGTGCAACCTCGTTAACCAGCTTATTGCAGGCGTCATTTTGACGTCCCCAACGATCCGCCAGTACTTGATAAACTTCGCAAGGAGTTTCATGTTTGCCACGTCAATGCCGCACATTAGCATTCATGCCGCAAATTCTCTATTCGACGTCATAATGAGCGAGCGGGGGAATCAGGTAAGATTAGACTTTTCCCTCCTAAATGCATGTTGTCGTAACTAAATTTGAAATTTCAAGCTTCGTAAACAGCTAAGAGCAAATTGCCTTTACGCTTACGCAGCTTTGTCAACCGCATTCAAACGCGTTCCAAAGGACGTGTTACGCTTGGAGGATAATCCCATGTATGAGGGAGCTACGGAGCTGTGTTCGCCTATCATCCCCATTTTCAGCACACTGGCCAACGATCTTTCGGACTTCCTTCGGCCGCGAGGATATGCCGCGACGCCATTCACGTATCCCGTGGTCAGGGATCCGAGAATTCGCTTGATTATTCATGCGCGCAACACGAAGGAGGATATTGATGGCTTTGTGACTTTGTTGATGCAGTGGGCATCAGGAAAAAGTACGTGCTTAGCGGGCGACCTATGGATCCCATTCTGATTCTACCATCATGTAGGGCCAGTGGCCAGACTCTGATTCAGCCAAAGACCCAATTGCACCTCTCGACGTCCTATTTTTGTTTCCATCGAAGGCTTCCCCTGTTGTCGTAAATAGCTGTCTCAAAAGAATTAGACCCCTCGTTGTGCCGGCTGGGCACGGGCTGCACGTAGCACGAAAGCTGTTCATGTGTGCACTCACACATGTAAGTCATGAGGCTACCAACGCATGGTTCCTTGGCCTATTCATGAGCATGAGCATGACAATGTCCGCAGCTAACTTCCTTCTGGACCTTGAGGGCCAGAAATGTGGGGCGTTCCACATCAGATAAGAAGATACAGGACTTGCAAATGGAAACTGGCATTTATGGAGCTGAAAGCCACTTCGAACTAGTCTTCGCACATGATACCTTCCGACCAAGACTCGTACTTGTCCGCTGCATCCAGGAACTCCTTCCCTTTCTTTCTCATAGACGAGAGCGTGGCTTCGTGTATCGGAAGCCTCAGGGGAGGATCGTCGAGGTATGCCGCCTTATGCACAGCAGCAGCAAATTTATCGGGGTCACCGGCGAAGTATTTGTTGATCTCAGAAGATATGCAAATGTTGCGCCATGCTACCGTTGGGAGAGTCGGGTTCGCATAGGCAGGGTGCATGGGCTCGACGACTGCATCGGTCGGGCATTTTGTGCGAAATGGCCCAGGTTCTAGGATGATGAGCTGCACAGGGTTCCTTTAGCACGTCCTCTATGCAAGGAGTCATCTATTACCTTGATGTTCCAACTAGGATCCAATTCCCGGGACAAACCCTCACTCAGACCTTCAAACGCTATACCACAGGGCATATTCAAAAAGACTGAAAATTTGACCTCGACGAAGTCCCTCACCAAATTTACTGCCGGAAACGAATTAGCAATATGTAGGAATGTGAGTTTTTTGAGTGAATATCCATACCTAGCGGCGTAGTATCCCACACCAGGTGTAGACTCGATTCCGGATTGTGACGAGACTTGTAAAAGCCTGCCGCCGGCTGGGGTGTTTTCCTCACGTAAGAATCGAACGGCTTCTCTACTGATATTCGCTGCTCCCCAGAAGTTGACCTCAAAAAGGCGGCGAGCTGTTGCATCGCTGGTGCCCTCGACCTCGGCAACGACACCGAAGCCTGCATTGTTCAACACAATGTCGATTCTGCCGAAGACGGACTTTGCTTGTGCGAATGCAGCTTCGATGTCGGTTTGCTTCGTGACATCGAGCTTTACAACGAGCAGCTTGTCGCTTGGGAACTGGGCGACAAGGTCTGACAAGACCTCGGGTTTGCGCAGAGTGGCCACAGCGATGTCTCCATGCTGGAGCACGAATTCCGTGACAGCCCGTCCCAGGCCTGAAGAAGCGCCAGTTACTGATGTGGGCCAAATTTACTGTAAGTGCGTGACGGGCTAGTATGTAAGGGACACCTACTCAGCCAAACCTTGGGAATCGACATTTTGCAGGTTCGGCAGTTGCTGATTGCTGCTGGGGGTCCACGGTCTTATCCTGCAGCACTGACCCCATAACTGGTGATACAGCGCTCTATTTCAAGCCCACAAACCCCATTGTGATGTCCGTTGCTTTCGATTGAGTTTTGTCAGGACACCCTTTCACCAGTATCGCTATTACGGGGTTCCGAACTCACGGCCATCGATTGTCTTGAATCCCAAAGAAAGGAAGGTCTGTGCCTCCAAGGCGGCAACATACCTGAGTGAATCAGGCAGTCATGACATCGCTACGACAACCATAGCGAGAAGTCGGCCAGGAGCCCCGCAAAATAGACACTTTTCGGACGCAAAAACTTAACGTGAGAGGTTAATAGGAACCCCATCCCTCCCCATCCCTCCCTATAGTGCAGGAACATTTACGCGAAAAGTCTTTCCATCTGGAGACAGCACGCCCCTTATGGATAGGGACTTCCATGCATGTCGTCAGTCAGAGTCAAGGAGAAGGTGTGTAGTAGTTCCCTGCCGGGCAGTTCTGATGGACCATATTGACGGCTACCGCAATGGCGCGTGTGAGCGGCCAAGCCAAACTAATCGATTGATATCGCCGAGATGTCACTTATCTTGGTTCAATGATGTTATTGTTAACTTTTTCAGAATCAATGACGGGAATGAGGGATTACGCTAACATCCAACAACCGCACCCTGTTGTA
Source organism: Leucogyrophana mollusca (assembly GCA_021014945.1). Lineage (NCBI taxonomy): Eukaryota > Fungi > Basidiomycota > Agaricomycetes > Boletales > Leucogyrophana > Leucogyrophana mollusca. The sequence continues at coordinate 30,610 of MU266516.1, read as the reverse complement.
TCTGAGTGAGGTCCCGTTCCCGAGGCTACCTCACACAGCATAATCTGACTGGCGACATGCCCTCGCAGCTTGCCCTTTTCCTCACCCAGAAGTCAGGTTCCTTCAGCGTCGATTCCGTCGATGTCCCGTTCCCTAGGCCTGGAGAACTTCTTGTCAGAGTGCATTCAATCGGATTAAATCCAGTCGGTAAGATTCGGCTTTTTTGGGAGTTTATGTCATCTAGACCGTCGATAGACTGGAAAATACAGGCAGCGGGCCTTTGGGTCGAAGAGTACCCTGCGATCCTAGGACATGAGGTCGCTGGGACGGTAGAGGTCGTCGGGGAAGGAGTTTCTGGGTTCGCGAAGGGCGACAGGGTGTAAATTGCAAGATATCCTGTGCCCTCAGACAACACTCATCACCCTACCAGATTCCATGAGTGCACCACGGACTCGGACAAGAGGAAGGCCGCCTTTCAGCAGTTTGTTATAGTCCCAGCTTCAATAGCCGCGAAGGTGAGTAAGTGCGCAGATTTTAACGGTCCGTCAATGAAATAGGCTACTCAGCTTCCGGACAACGTATCTTTTGATCAAGCTGCGTCTCTGTCTGTTGGGATTGCCACCGCCGTCATACCCCTATACTCCCAACCTACCATTGGCATTGGCTATCAGGCACCGTGGGACAGCGGGCGCGGAAAATATCAAGGGCAGCCTTTCCTGGTGCTCGGCGGTTCCTCCTCTGTAGGACAGTATGGTAGGTGCACGATTAGCATCGAATTCCCTACTCCGACCATCGTCCACAGTCATCCAGTTCGCCAGGCTGTCTGGATTTTCTCCCATCATCACTACTGCGTCACCTCACAACGTAGCACATCTCCAGTCTCTTGGTGCCACCCACGTGATTGATCGCAGTCTCCCTTTCTCCACCATATCGAAAGACATCACGAAGATTACAACTGTGCCCATCAACATCGTATACGACGCTGTTTCCCACGAAGACACTCAGCAAGGAGGGTACGACATACTGGCAACTGGAGGCCATCTCGTGGTTACACTTCCTCCCTCCGTCACGCCCAAAGAAGGCGACTACAAACACATCATACCCGTGACTGGAAACTTCCATGTGCTTGAGAATCTAGACTTTGGGGCTATAGTTTGTCAGCATCTACCGAAGCTGCTCGCAGATAGGGACATCTTGGTATGTTGGGAATTTCGGGCTCAAGATGGTTAACGAAACAACTTGCGCTTTCAGGCCAACACAGTTGAAGTCGTTCCTGGTGGCTTGAACGGGATAGTCCCTGGCTTGGAGATGTTGAAGGATAATTTGGTTAGCGCCAAGAAGCTCGTTGTTCGCCCTGGGGAGTCCGTTTAGGGTTTGAGCTGGCACATCGTTAGAGCTCCAGGACCAAAGATAAACATGCTCAATCCTGTATAATGCACCGTCAGTCTGGGTACACAGACCTAGGCCATCTTCTCGGATAAATCTGATCAGAGGTTCCACCTGAAGCTTCTTCACACATTCGGAGATCTAGAAGTGCTGCACTTCTCGGCGGGTAAGAATTGAATGAGCATCTCAGAGGGAGCCAATATACAATGCATTGATGACGAAAGGGGGGGCAGAGAAGCGGTTGTTTGCAGCGGGACAGATACATATCGAAGCCACTTGATTATGTACAGATTGAAAGACTCATCCTCCTCTAGCACAACCCAAACTGTCAAGAACCTTCATACCATTCGATCCTGACCGGTTTTATGCGGGCCCGCCATGGCCGATTTTATGTGCTTGTACGAATCAAGTGAGCCAGTTTGTCCGCGTCGAAACCGGCGCGCGGGACAATACGAGTTGGGAATGGATCGGGCAGGCTGGGATATATATTTAGCATCGCGAATACCCTTCTCCTAAAAGCGCGAATGAAATTTACCGAACGAATCCAGCTGTGAACTTGGGCACGAAATCGACATCCTTCCCTTGAGCATCTTTGGCTTTGTGGAACTCGAAGTTTGAGAGCAGTGAGCAGATAGCGATCCACATCGTTGCGTCGGCGGCGTGCCGGCCTGGGCCTGAGAAGCTCACATGTGTCAGGGTCACGTTTAGGAAGATTCGCATAAACTCACATATGCGCCTGCCCCATCCAAACACGAAATTTGGCGGTTCAGCGTCAGTCAGTTGCCCATCTGCGTCGAGCCACCTTTCCGGCTTGAATTCTGATGCATTGGGGTATATAGACTCGTCGCGCGACATCGCCCTGTCAAAGTGCGTAGGTAAGAGGCCCTGAATGTGGCGGAGTGAGATTCATAGATACCATGCGTTTGCAACGATAGTGGCACCTGCAGGATAGTCAGCAATCGAAACGGCATGGATGGCGCAAAAAGCCACCTACCCTTGGGAATGAAGTACCCTTCATAAACGTCACTGGCCGTAGTTGCATGAGGCAGCCCTATGCAAAAGCAGCTCAGCCAAGGACATGAGAGGTAACGCTACTCAGCCTTACCAATCGGCGTAACAGGCTCCCACCTCATACTTTCCCGCAGAATGGCATCGACGTAAGGCAGAGATTCTCTGTCGTTGAAATCAGGAAGCCGATCTGACCCCACAACTGCGTCTATTTGTGCACGAGCTCGCTGTTGAGCTTCGGGATGCAGGACCATGGCGAGTACAAACACGACCAGCACCGCAGTTGACTTTTCGGGCAGTTAGTAAGCTTACACTGCACCAGATAAGTCAAGGGAGACTCACGCTCTCGGATGCCGCTAGGGATGCACCGCGAGGAAGCAATGTTTGTTTCAACTCAAAGAAAACAACGGGTTTGAAGCGCACCTGCGATAGTAGTGCTTGATACGTCTTTGAGAATCGCCTGGAACGCAGGTACTTGGTCGGGCTCTTCTTCTTCCATTCTTTGCAGCATGTCAGAAACAAGAGAGGGGGTTTCCGTCCCGTTTATCTGTTGCTGCCTCAGCGGTGCACGTGTCTACAAGTGAGAATACGTACCACTCTCTTCACCACAAGTTCATGGGGAGCTTCGATCATGTCTTGGATATTATTGTAGGACATTCTGGCATTGCGTGCGATGGTAGCACCAGGGAACCAGTTGGGAAGACGTAACACTGATGGCACGGTGAGACAAAAAGTGTAAAGGTAATCGGCTAAGGGAAACTCACAAAATGGGAACTTGTTTACAAGAGCCGTTCCCTCGGGCGCCAGAACCTTGAGAGGTCCGAAGATGGCCTTGTTGGCGATAGCTACAAGAGGGTCGTTTCGGGGCTTGGTATCGTACCCATACACTGCCGCCATGGCGATAGCCGCGGTGTATCTGCGTAGAGACTGATTAGAAATGGCGGGGCAAGTGACTGGCACACGAAAAAGATTCGTTACTAACGACTCGAGGTGACCGACGTAGTCCTCTGGCTCTTCAAGAACATTGGTCAGGAGGTCATGCATTTTGGAAAGTTGCATAGGGCGAAACTTCGCGACGGCCTCCGCTCGGAAAGTCTGATGGAAGAGCTTGCGACGGACTCGCCAATACTCTCCATAATGCGCGTTACCGAAGTTGAAGTTCCACCCGAATCTGAGAGATGTTGGGATGCAATTTTATGCTGTCATCGAAAGAAGTGAAAGAGACCACTCACGGTATAAGAGCGGCAAGGAATGGTCGATCGGAATAGTTGTTAGAGCGCTTTTCCAGCAGGTCCACTGCAATCTTCTTGGAGTTGATGACGATGATCTCTTCGTTGAGGAATCGAGCGTAGACCAAGTCCCCTATGGTAAAGCATGAGAGGTGAGATCTCGTTGGAAGGTATGGATCAGTTACCGTAGGTAGCCGCCCAATCCAGATAGGTATGAAAGGCCCCTCTCTTGTCCAGAGAGAGTAGGTTTCCCACAATGGGGAGTTGTGTAGGACCGGGAGGCAGGGGAAGCCCGCCTGCAGCCTTTTTCTTCCTTGCGATACGGTCAACGAGGACGATGGCCACCACAGACAGGGAGAGTATGAGCGTAAAGCGAGTATCCAGTGAAGACATTGTCGAAGGCACAAAAATCTTTACTGCTTAGATACTGAGATAGACGGTAATGTACCACTGCCTTTAATACCAGCGCCGTCGATATTCCGTAAAGCAGCCGAGAAGGTAACACGTTCTCGAGCACCTACCTATTTGTGGGACAACCCCACTCGTGCGTGGTTCTGATGGGCCTTGAGTGCTTGAGCCCTATTCTGTGACATGATGAACGCAATTCTGTGCAACCCGTGCCATACTCGCTTGTTGCCATTATCTGATGTAAACAAGTCAACTTCCCTTTACTACTGTTCGGCCGAGTAGTTCCACTTACCTATTCGTCTCCGAATTGCCCTATTAGTCTAGGAAGCCAGCCAGCGGGAATCATTTACGATAGGCGACATTCAGCTGATAAGATCTCAGATGCCCCATCCGCCGATGACGAAGCCCAGATGCTGCGGGATCCTCTGGACAAAGGAGTCCATACGGATTCTTCGCACGATGTGATGGGATGTTTGTCCTGGAGGCAAAATAACAGAAGCAGAAACCGTGTGGCGAGGAAGACAAGATCAGCAAACGTCGCACTGCCGTGCTGTTCGCCATCTGTACTGGTGCTACATGCTACATGCATGATGTCGGCGCTGGCTGGCGGGTGGATGTTGATTTATGGCCTTCAGGTGGACTTTCAATCCAGTTGTTATTCTCGGATGTGTGCTGTTGTATGATAAGCCCCACCCGCAGGTGTTCAGGGCCATTAGATAATAATTCTCGCCGTCCGAGAAAACACCAGACAACAAGTTTTTGGTGATTCAATGAGCTTGCAGGATTGTGGTTATTCTGAGGCGCTTGGCTTTATGTTCCATCGATATCAGCCAGTTCTTCATGCATGCTGTTTCACAATCCTGATCCATTGGGCTGACTGAACGTACTATAATGTCTGTGGTTGACTATGGGTGGCTGTACCTGAACTCATGGACACCAGGCCAGGAAGCCACCAACTGCAGGTTCGTGGTGAGTGGCTGCTCCTCACCTGAGAGCACTAACTTGGCCTTGGATACCTTGCTACATAATGAGAGCGTTACTGCCCAGGTACATGTCCCGAGTTCCGTGGCGAAGCATGGGTTTCTGCGAGTATTGTAGAGAACGATTCTTCGTCCACTCTCACATGGAAATCCCCTGTCCAGGAATAGACAGAACATGGCCCTGGCCGGATTGGTACTCCCATGTTATTGGACCATTCATGACGATACTCTGGCCACTTGTACATGCAGGTATCCGGCGGGAGCGATGCGAACTACGGGCGGTGGGGCCTGGGACAATGCCGCTCGGGGAACCAGAGAAGGTTAACACTAGGTTGGTGTACAGAGTTCGTGGGCTATCGCTTGTGACCGATCTGGCTCCAAGCAACGTAACACGTCTGCGAGGGCGGGTGGGTATTTACCGCTTTGAGTGCTTGCCGGCAGCCAGGTCGATGGCAATCCGGAGGTGGCGGTCGGTACGGAGCAAAGAAGAGCAGTCTTCGACCGTGCTTCTCCTTGCTATCGGCGTGAGTGAGTCGTGTGATAACTAATGCTTCCAATCAGGGGTTTAAGTAAAGAGGAGGCCAGGTGACAGTGATAAGTACCTTCTAGTTCTTGCACCTCCCACTTGTACAATGCCTCTCGAACTCACCACCGAAGAAAGCGTCCATGCGTATCTAAACAACCACACCACCTTCAATACTTCAGACCCAATCGAGCTCGTAAAAGGCGGTTATTGCAACTACACATGGCGTATCCGGCTGAGCACCCCCTACAAAGGCTACCGAAGCCTTATCTTGAAGCATGCACAGCCATTTGCTGCATACGCAAACTCAGAAATGATTGTTGAGAGATTGGCGAGTGCTCACCACATGCCAATACACTCCCAAGACTGATCAGTCGACAGCAATACGAGTATCGAGCTCTCAAAGCTGTCTCGGAAAGTCCGCTCTGTGGTAAAGGCGGCCTTATCGGTGTCCCAGCCGTCATTCACTACGACGAAGACATACATGTGTTGATCATGCAAGACCTCGGCACGATACCAACCCTTCTTGATTATTTCTGTACCCAGCCTCCCCCTCCCTCCGATCTAGTTGCCGTTGTGGCAACTCAACTTGCCGAGTTCATTGCGGAGCTTCACGTCTGGGGCAAAGGTCCTGACGCCCCACGCCTTGGGCTTCCTCCAGTGCAGAAAGTTGTCGGCTCACCGATGCTTCACGTAGTCATTCCACGCGCCGCCTTATCGGGCGTGGTTGACCCACTTCTCGAAGAGGTCATTGACATGTTCAAGGCTGAAGCCTTGACGTCGAACGAAACACTCATCATGGGCGACTACTGGCTTGGTAACATACTTATCGACGTCGAGGACAGCCCAGACGGGGCCAGGATTGTGAAGAAGCTCTGGGTCATCGATTGGGAGATGTGCCGATATGGAAACCCCGCAAAAGACGTTGTCGAGATCGCAGGAGACTGCTTCTTCGTGTCGCGCTTCAAGAACACTGTCGTAGGCGAGTGCATGCGCCACCATTTCCTCAAGGCTTATGCCCGCGCGGCAAAAGTCAAAGTCGACCCCTTTCGGGTGGTGGTGGGCATGGGAGTTCATTGGATTAACTGGGCCAGGCCGTTGGGATGGGGAAACGAGGAAGAGATCCGGGAATGCGTGGACGTTGGACTAGAGTATGTTCGTCGAGGAACGGAAAGGTCCGAGGACTGGCTCGCCACTAGCTGGGCAAAGGAGCTCGCACGTCGTGCGCCAAACGAAGCGCCATTCATACGAAGTAATTTGTAAGGGCTTGAAATCATGTCATCTTTGTGTCAAATACCAGAATTTGCATGCGTGAATTATCTGGATGAAGATGTTGAGCAAGAAACTGAAGAGCGCTAGCCAATCACAGCTAGTCCACCCATCCGCCAAGCTCGACAACAAACCCGACCGCAACTTTCGCAAACTCTAGTGCGTGCTGGTGGGTAAATACGTATGTAAACCACGAACGTCCCTTCATTAAAAAGTAGAACAAGCATACCTCGAATGAAAACTCTCCGTTCTTCAAATCCATTCGATCTTCCGTTGTGTGGATATATGGGTTGAAATCCTTGAAAGGATCTCCTTCGGTGGCAAAAATGGACGGGAAGCCCGCACGGTACCAAGACATATGGTCCGAACCAGCTCCCGCGCTGAAATAGCAGAGATGCAGCTGAGCAAACAGCAGCACAACACCAAAAAAGACTCACAACAGCTTAGCGCCTTTGACGGGTGACGTCGAATACTCGGATGACAAAGACATAGTCCAGTTCGTCAAAGACGAATCAACGTCCGTCGTGATAAAGGTGACCGCCGGAGTTGTGCCCGGACGTACATACGCAGTCATGTCCTAAATCAAAGGATGCGTCAGACGTCGTGTTTGCGTTTAGGAGGCGTCTCAGATAAAAGACCTACGAACTGAATCATAGCTCCCACCGGCTTCTTCAGCTGAACATACTCTGCCACAACCTCTCGGCTTCCGAGAAGGCCGCCTTCCTCACCTGCGTACCAGTGGAACTCCACTGGTCTCTCCGGCCTGAACCCCGCCTGGACCAAAGCTCTGAACGCTTCAAGAATCGTGACCGAGCCTGAACCATCGTCGTCAGCACCAGGGGCAGGAAGGAGCGGGAGTCTATAGTTCGCCGAGTCTTGATGTGCACCGACGATGATCCGGGGGAGCTCAATGTTGGGGTTTGGCGAGGCCCGACCGTAGAAGGGCTCAAAGCGAGCTATGACGCTGGGTTGTGCGAAACTGTGCGGGAAGGTCTCGAGTGATAGTCGAACGGAGGGCGGTGCGGCAGATATTATCTGGCGTAATGTGTTCAACGTACTGCCCACGATCATGGAAGGGGGGCGCAAACATTACCTTGAGAATCTGGTTATAGATCCATCGAGAACTCTGCACGCCGTACTCTGATCGGTAAAAGCGGTTGTGGAAGGAGGTGAGGTTGGCGAGGTTTTCCTGCATGGGCTCGGTGCGGAGGTGGGACGTAACAGCCCTAACCTTGTCCTGGTATTGAAGCTCTGGCCAAGCTGGGTGTGGGACGTTTGTAAATAAACCGGAAAGAAAGCCTACCAGCGAGTACTCACCAGACTGAATCCCTACCAAGGCATCCTGCGCCTTCAAGTCTTCGTAGCCCGTCAAGTCCATGAATTTCAATCCTTGGCTTCTCAGCCGGAGCTTATCGCCCTCGGTCATCCACTTGGCTTCCTGTCCAAAGACCTGGAGCAGACGAGGTTCGTCTAACTCTGCAGCGTTTCCGGGATCGACGATGCGCATAACTTTGACCGGGTCATCGTGAATAGCAAGCAGGGCCTCGAGGTGGTGGGGGCATGGAGCAACAGACTGCCGCACTGGCACCGGGAGAACAACTTGAGTTCGGTCTGAGACACTCGCGGAGGATACCGAGAGGGCTCCAAGGAGCAGAACAAGCGCAAAAGATCTCATAGTCGTGTCAAACAGTGCACAACGTTCAGAACAAAATAAACGCGCTCGTTTTCGTAACACTGACAGTTCTGTTGTTCCCACTGGCAGCGCAGCCTGTGAACTTCGGCCTCCGGGTGGAGCTTACTGCACTCCCGGAACCACATGTTTCACTACGACGGAATCTCACAGCAGACAGGTAAATTGACATGACATCCTGACAAAGGTGTGTAGCGCATGATACGCTGTTGTGGGTCGATCAAGAATAAACCATGGCGCAGGGGGTGAGTTGTGAAACATTGGCCAGGGACACCTCCCATGAGACGCGGAGACTGACCGAATGGTAAACCAGCGATGGAAGGACGTTCAGCGCCATGCACAGCCGTTGGAGGCACTGGCAGACAGCTTGATAGACGACCACAAGATCTAGACTTCCCCGTCAATCATGAAGATAGAGCAAAGGTAGACTAGATTGGGGGAGACGCTGATGATACACCCTTCACAAGGTTACAAGATACCAATAATGTACAGTGCGATAGCTTCTTGAAGTTCTTCGATAACGTCGTCGAGTTCCTTTTCGGCAGTAGCGGCTGTAAACACGATAAGAGGGCGTCAGCTCAGCGTTTAGGGCAGTTTAAAGTTTGAAAGCAAGCGCAGGAAGGAACATCCAGCAAAGATTCATGAGAACGACGCCACCAGAGATAAGCAGGTGTTGGTGGACACCATGCGTCGGAAGTATCTAGAAAAGGGGAGCATATGGCGAGGGCGATGTTGCAAAAAAGTACAGCATGGGTGCGAGAATCAAGAGCGGGAGAAGGTCTATGAAGTTTAGAGGAAAAGGAGACAGGAAATCTAGAAATCGAAATCCAAAAAAGACACATACTCATGATCCTCCAATACAACCGGCAGCAGGGGTGCACCACTGCTGTTGTTCCTATACGACCAACTACTACGTCCATGAGGTCTCGATGACGAGGTCAAAGTGAAATTAGGGGGAGAAGAGACAGTATGACGGCGAGGGCGGGCAACATATGATGGCGGAAGGCGCCTGTTTAGCAGGCGCTGGTCATGTAGTCAGTCCTGCCGTTCAGCAATGCCTGGAATTGGGGAGTCGCTGCCGGGAGTGGCACTCTGAGCGTGCGGCTGCGGGTGGGAAACCTTGTTCCATAAAGCAGCAATGCCATGCTTCTCCCTAGACGGAGCGCGGCCACTCGGGTCGCGTGAACCAGAGCGAGAGCGTATGTTGCCGGCTCCTCCCCGCCCAGAGGATTCGAATTCCGATCGGGCGTGGTGAAAAGGCCCTTCGATATCGGGTCCGGGAGCCATCGTGAGATTAGCTACACCTCCCCGACCGGTGGAATGACTGAAATGGCAAGATAACAATTTAGCCGATCGGTGATAAGGATGAGAACATGAGAAGCGAGGGAGATCTCACATTCCCTCAGCATGGGCATGCTTCCTTCTTTCGTCCTGATCGAGAATATCGGCGTTGACGCCATCGCCGTAAATGATGTTACCGGCGCCACCCCGACCAGTTGAATGCATGGCAGGGGATGGGCCCCGGGAGCGAGAGCGAGAGCCCGATATGTTGCCTATGCCACCCCGACCCGAGGAGCGCTAAGTGGACTGTGAGTTGGTGCATGTTTTAGATCCGTGCGGATGAGGGGACATACCACTGGGTTGGTCTCAGCATGGTGTTTGCGCAACTGCGCCTCATAATCAGCCTGTGCTGAAGCATGCTCTGAGATGATGGAGGCAGTCTGGGGATGATCCCTTGCTCCGACGTCCTGAGAGGGAGAGCGGATATTCCCGGCTCCGCCCCGACCAACAGAGAAGACCTGTAGTGCCGCCCGTGAATACGACTGCGACAAATAGAGGCGAAACACTTGCCCTCTCAGGGTTGACCGCAGGCTCCCGTCCTCGAGCAGGAGAAAAGTCATCTGGTCCGTCTACTGGGCGTGGATCGCGAGACTGAGAAGAGCGGCGGATGTTTCCGACGCCCCCTCTTCCAGAGGAGTGCTAAGGGATGGTCAGCTGGCTCGGATAAGATGGTCTCTGAACTCACGAAAGCGTCACGGCCGCGAGAGACAGAGCGATTGTCGCTGTTGGTAGAGGCTGCCATTACTGAGGACGGGCGTCAGAAACAAAGGAGCGGAGCAAGGGCTAAAATGAAATGAATGCGGAGACGGTGAATATAAAAGGGCGATGATGACTCGGATCCTGCACAGCGTCGCTGTACCCCTGGAAAGATAAGAGACGCTGGCGACGCTTGAAAGGCACGGGCCAGCGTCTAAGCGCGCCCTTATCATGAGACAAGGCTTATCGCTGCTGCCTCCCGCGAAGCTTATCTCGACCAACGGCATCGCATGTTTATAAGTAGAAAATGATAGAAGGAAACTCACTTGGACTTGGATTGCCCACCAGCGTCGTAGTAGTCGATGCTCCATCGTCGCTGTCCTGTGAGAGTGCTTTGCTCAGTCTCGCTCCTATGGCGGATATCTGCTGCGAGAAGGACCGCCTTGGCTCTCCTGATCTCGACCGTTCCATCGATTCTGGCCTCTGTGTCTCAGGACTGCGAGAGGTCCTTCGCCGCAGGGAATTTGGGTCGTCGAGCGATGTTTGGGACTCCATGGTGGTCAAGTACAAGCCAGAATTATGAATAGGGTGCACGCAATTTGAACCCAATGTGCGTGATCCCACGTAAAAATTTGACGATCGTCTCCACCAGCAGTTCGGTTTCTACCCTGGCCGTGTAAAGGTGTGTGTATATAAGGGTTCATCTGCTCAGGCGCCTTTGGACAAAGCGGTTGCGTGCCTGCTCTGCCGTGTACCTTGCTTGACAGAATGGTCACAGGTTACCTGCCCTCTTCGCCTCGAACCCCGCCTAGCTATATGTAAGTCCCGGTCGGATCATTTATGCTCTTTCAATTCCCAAGAGACTGGTCGAACGTGTCCACAGGAACTATATATGAACGAATGCGCTGCTAGAAAGTTTACAGAAACAGGTGTAACCAATTGCAAATGATGTACAGTACAGCAAGAGAAACACGCTATTTGGTAAATTTTCATTTGTACTCGACTGCGAGAATGATGGAACGTATCTTACATCGGTCTCAGCGACTTTGGCGCCATTATGGTACATCTTGCACCTTCAACTAGACCTCGAGGACCGATACTGGCACTGAGAGCCGCTCTAGTTGTGGCGAGGCAACGACATACGATACTACCCAGGTGCAAGAAATTTTTCACAGCAAGGGAGCCTGACCAGGACAACTGAAGACGATGCTATACCCGAGGATATCGCGCCATCTGCGCTTACAATGGCGCTCGTAGCATCATTTGGACCCCCCAAACTTCCGCTTGGCCCAAACCTCTATGACAGGAATAGTCGGTGACGTTGCGTTCGCGGTCAAGATCTTCCAGGCTATTTGGGAAGTGGATTCCTTTAGGTGGTGCAGCCGGGCAGTTCAGATTTTGCGAGTACACGGCCAGTTATTTTTTCGCATGCAATAATTGACTTTGTATACTGACCACGGCACGGTCCTTGGTTAACGATCACCCCCCAAAGCAGCACCTGGACGACGAGCAAGAATGACTACTTGTGGTTGACCGCTCCTACCAGACATCTGGGTCTGCAATAACCGGCACCGCCCCTCCCCAGTCTTAACTCAACGGTGAAACCAGCCACCACCTTGGCGACTTCCGCAGCCAGCACGCAAACCTGTTGCAAAGTAAAACTGAGTACATTCCACGGGACTATGGAAGTATCCTGGTCAATCAGTTTCGACCTTGTCCCGCAAGCCTGCCCGATTGCCTGTTTGGGCACGCAATTCGAAAGAATCCACCGTATTTGTGGAGATTCATGAATTTCGTGGAGGCGACTGTTGAGAGACTGGTACTGTGCTCTCCTACATCACTGCCTCTCACTCGGCGCGCTAGGGGACCGACCACTTTCGAAACCAATCACGGTCCGCCCTCGAATGGCCCCAGACCCGTAACCGCGGATGGGCGAGAGGTATACTCTTATGTGACGGATGGTTGTAATGTATAACTTATTACCAGCCTTTCAGACCACGGTGCGTAGTGAAGTGGTTGCGCAGACCCATATACGCGGGCTCCGCGGTGAGTTCCCTGGCCAATGTTGAGGGCCTAGTTAATCCTCGTCTCGGCGCCCGAGCGTCCCAAAAGCGAACGTACAAAGCACCTCCTCGCCGGCTCGCCGGCTCGCCATCTTCGGTCATCCACTGCTGATAGTTGCAGAGGCAGCTGGGTCGGTGGCCGCACAAGTCCCACTGGACAACGGAAACTCGGAGCTCTTTGAACGAGTGATGTTGTTACGTATATCCGACGAACTCGTGTGGCACACGTATGGCCCCAAGACGCGAGTAGAAATCGATTCCACAAAACTGCTGGAAGTATGGCGGAAGATCCTACTGCGACTTCCCTGGCGTACGTTCAGTTATGCGAACGGGTTTGCTTCACAAGAGCCTGCAGATCCCAAACACATCTTTTGTCTCATCCGGCAGCCGACTCACAGCTGGAAATTGAAATCGGCAGATTTGCATTTTCAAGGACGAAAATCTGATGGTGCAGCTCGGAGCACAATCCAGGCCGAGTAATGTAATCTATAAGTGGCCAGTTCCCCGCAGTAAATTGTTGAATGACCACTGAGCCTCCCTGCACTCTGCGTGGCTTAGTACTGGGCGTCTCGACCGCAAGGGACGCAAACTATGATACCTGTATGGGGTTCACAGAACCAATGCAACTAGCGAGGGAAGTTTCGAGCTTTGCGACGCTCATTGCTTGGCCGCATGCGTGATTGCGGAGTAAAAGCCCGGCTTCTTTGCCCATGTGCCTCTCGGTGCTCGTAAGGAGCATCAATCCTGCATCCCACGCGCTGGAGGTACGCTTATTCCAGATTGACGTGGATCGCCAGACGAAATGGCCTCAGTACGGCGTTGATTTGGCGTAGGTGGTGGTAGAAAGGTGGGCGGGAAGTGGCGGGCCGCCAGTTGAGGTTCAGCTTGAGCTCAGCCACAATGACTTGGGTGATGATTATGTCAGCGTCTTGTGGCATGCCTCAGTAAACGACGACCACGACGCTTGCACCCCCATCATCGGAATCCGCCATGCCAGCACCAGCGCCCTTCTCCTCCCCGCACAACCAGCCAGCTTTCCCCGCTCTTTACCTTTATCCTCTCAACGACACTTTTATCCCAAAACATGTTACTCTCATTGGTGGCCAACGCGTAAAGATTGGAAGACAAACAAACGCCAAAACCGTCCCAGCGGAACGAAATGGTTATTTCGACTCCAAAGTCTTGAGTCGGCAACACGCTGAGATATGGGAGGAGGGTGGAAAGGTATGTGCCTGCTTCTGTTCGTGCAGGGTGCTCTTTCAACTCTTCACGAAAAGATATTCATCAAAGACGTGAAAAGTTCAAACGGCACCTTCATAAATGGTGAACGTCTCAGCCCAGAGGGTGTCGAATCCGACCCTTTCGAACTCAAAAACGATGACATCGTAGTATGTAGCTCTGTTACTTGGCTCGTCAACGCAGATTCACAGCTCGGCAGGAATTTGGTATCGATATTATTGGTGAGGACAACAAGACAACCATCCACCACAAGGTCGCCGCGCGTGTCATGTGCGTGTTCACCGAGGAGGATGTGCAAATAGCTGCCCGCGTCGAACAGATGCAGAGTGGTAATCCTAGCATATCCGGTGTTCCCAGCCAACAGGCGACGACCAGCGCCAACCCCTCATTTTCGTTTGCTCAGAACCAGAATGGCCCAGCGGCGCAACAGCGTAGACCTACACTGCAGTCGCAAGGTCTGGGTGGCATGGGTGGTATGGGCGGCAGTATGAGGCCCCCAGGCAAAAGCGGCCTGAGTTTCGACCATATTCTGAGCCGCCTGCAAGGCGAACTTCAGAAGAGTCGAGATACGGGCGCTGAGCTTCATTCTCTGACCAATGCCATGAATGAGATTCACGACACACTGGGCGGATCATTGGTGCGTCCGGTACCCACATCATCGTCAGATCTATGGAACTCAATTGTGGCTGCAGCCACCAAACCTCCCCCACTACCCCCAGAACCTTCCTCCCATCCGTCCCGCACAGCCCACAAATGCCAACGAGCCGAATCCTCCCAGCGATGCCGCATCTTCCATCCCTGCGTCTGCACTTAGCGAACTCCGTTCACAATTGCACGAGACCCAAGCATCACTAGCCAGTCATGTCGACAAGGTACGTGCGCTCGAAGACATGCTCGCCGAGCATGAGGCGATCAAATCCGAAGTGGCATCACTGCGTGAGATGGTAGATGAGCAGAAGCGCCACGCTGACCATATTGCCTCCCGCTCTCCAACCCGACATCGCGACGAGCGCATGCACCACGCTGAGTTTGAAAGCGATGATGATGACGCTGGCAGCATCAGAACCATTGTGCCGCATGAGCTGGAGAGGGTGGAGGAAGAAGATGAGGACCAGCTGGTGGCGGAAGAAGAAGACGACGAGGACAGGCGACGGCGACGGGACGAACTCGGTCGGCCGCGAACGCCAGAACCTACCGGGATGGGTATGGTCGAGGATTACGACGAATCACCGAACTCGAAACGCCGACGCCGATCAACCTCCCCAACACGGCGCGACGAGCGGGACATGTCCTCTGCCGCTATCGAAGAGCTTACCCAGCGCCTATCAACGCTCGCCGGGCGGATCGAGACCGCACTCGAATCCAACAACTCGCTACAAGCCCAACATGCCATCGCACAATCCACTATATCACTTCTCGAGTCTAAGATTTCTTCTCTAGAGGCGCTGGTCCAGACGACTCAAGCTCAGGTACAGGCGCAGAGCGCGGCGCACGAAGCCGCCCAAGCGCAGATCCTCGAGGCCGCTCGGCAGCCCGCGCGCGACTCCGAGCGCGAATCGCTAACGCAGATGGTCA
This sequence comes from Leucogyrophana mollusca, assembly GCA_021014945.1. Taxonomy (NCBI): domain Eukaryota; kingdom Fungi; phylum Basidiomycota; class Agaricomycetes; order Boletales; genus Leucogyrophana; species Leucogyrophana mollusca. The sequence continues at coordinate 15,224 of MU266516.1, read as the reverse complement.
ACGAGTGGAAGAAGAGCGTAGAGGGTCAGTGGAGCGCCGTGCAGGAGGAGTGGACGCAGGAGCGGGAGCGGCTAAGCAAGGCACGGGAGGAATGGGAGCACAAGGTGAAGTCGCTAGAGTCAGGTCTCGACGCAAAAGTAAGCGCTGGGGTGGCGTCGGTGGTCGCTATGCAGGCCCACCATCACTATATACCAAATGGCGAGCTCAAGCTAAATGGCACTGCCGGACTCGTCACCCCTCCCAGCCCTGTCAGCGTGGCATCGAACTCTGGTCGGACTAAATCTAGAAGACGACGAGGCAGCTCATCTCGTGGTCGCTCTCGCTCCATTTCACCAGTCTCACCGATCGTGGGTCATGCTACTGTGGAAGAGAGTAACGACGTTGGATCTACCTCTCGTATGGACTCCACTCTCTATGATCGCTCTCGCTCGCCGTCCCCTTCCATCCCCGACGACAGCAGCGAGGTAGATTCGCTAAGCAAGAGTGGAATCCATGGCACGACGTATCCTATCACCCCGGCACCTTCGGTTGGCGACTCACCTGGACACCCCCCTTTAGCTCCGGCCGAAGTCTTGTCAAAAACGGAACCTCCCAAACCGCGGTTTACAGAAGCGGTAAGTACTCTCGCCTGCACAGCTCGCGCCCCCGTACTGATGATCTCATTACTCCGCCAGCAACTAACTAGCGTTACAACCGCCGTTGGCGTACTAGTACTCGGTGTAGCAGCCGCGGCAGTCCTATGGCGGGTGAAACCGGAGTAGAGATCCAAGACAAAAATGCGGAGCTTCTGAACTTCCCGAGGACGGTCATTCCTTTCCCCAAACACTTGTTATGCGGTCACATCTCCTTTTCGTTGTGTTTCTTTATTTTATTTTTTGACTGCTTTCGAATTACTCTCCTCTTTCTTCGGTGGCCCTATTCTTGTCTTGCACGTAAATATGTCTATGCATGCGTTATCCTTTTTATAATGACCAGCGACGACTCATCACACGTGCGGGTGCCATGCGTTCCTAGGAGGACGCTACGATCCATCATGCAAGTGATTTGCGATCTGTCTAATTGTCGTGGGATGCGATCCGGTTCATAATCTCGACAGTTTGGACGCCATATCCTCGAATACTTGTAGCTTGGCTGACATCGAAGGCCGTATCGCACAGTAATCAGGGCTTCATAAGTCATCGACAATGCTTGCTTGGGCGTGACCGAGGAACGAGCGTATTACTAATGCTTGGGTAAAGCAGGGCAAAGCGCTTGACTGATGTCAGTTTGTCAGCCGACGTCGCCATCTTGGCCTAATCGCCTGCCATGCCGAATCCCTTAAGAGTCCCAAGGTTTTGAACTTGATCCATCCGCAACCCTTCTTTCTTCACCTCCGTCTTCACCGTCGACAGTTATGACCATCACCAACGAGGCCCACCACGTTAAGAGGCAGAAGTCCCATTCGGACGGCTTCGGGACGCGCGCAATTCATGTCGGGTCTGAACCCAGCGCCGAGACTGGCGCTGTAATACCAGCCATATCGCTGAGCACGACGTATAAGCAGGACGCCGTTGGAGTCCATAAAGTGTGTTATTTTAATTGATTTTCGACTGGCGAGCGGTATGCTGACTATCAGTTACAGGGCTTCGAATATTCACGGTCTGGGAACCCTAACCGGGACGCATTAGAATCTACCCTCGCGTCTTTAGAATCTGGTGGGGCTCACGCTCTCGCCTTCTCGTCGGGGTCAGCGACGACTGCAACGGTTCTGCAGTCTCTGGGCCCGAACGCACACGTCGTTAGCGTTAATGACGTTTATGGTGGCACCTTCCGATACATGAGGAGAGTGGCGTCGGAAACTCAGGGTCTAGAGACCACGTTTGTGGACCTCGAGAAGGCCGACGACGAGACTGTTCTTGCTTCCTTCCAGGATAATACCAAAGTAAGTGTTTCAGCGCTCTGCGAGCGGGAGCACTATGCTAATGCTATTCAACCGAAGTTAATATGGATAGAATCACCCACAAACCCCACTCTTCGTCTTGTAGATATACCCCGCGTCGTCTCGCTAGCCCGCTCACATCCCTCTCGGCCCTTGGTTGTTGTCGACAACACCTTCCTCTCGCCTTATTACTCGTCCCCCCTCCTGCAGGGTGCAGATATGGTCGTGCACAGTCTCACGAAATACATAAACGGGCACTCGGACGTCGTCATGGGTGCGGCCATCCTCCCCTCGCACCACTCCCAGCTTGCTGCCAAGCTCCGGTTCTTGCAAAACGCACACGGGGCCGTGCCTAGCCCGTACGACAGCTGGCTCGCTCAGCGGGGCGCGAAGACCCTGCATTTACGGATGAAGGCTCATGGCACCAACGCGCTGCAGGTTGCCCAGGCACTTGAGCGTTCGCCGTACGTCGAGGAGGTGATCTACCCCGGCTTGGCGTCGCATCCCAAACACGCACTCGCATATCGCTCGCTTTCGCCTCACGCCAAGAAGTTCGTTGATAGTTTGCGGTCGACGGTCGATGCGGACGGTGTCAGCCAGGACAGCGAAGGCGGGTTCCCGTACGGAGGGATGGTGTCCTTCCGCATTCGAGGAGGTGCCATTGAGGCGAACAAGTTCTTGACTGCTGCACGGCTATTCACGCTGGCCGAGTCGCTGGGAGGGGTGGAGAGCTTGGCTGAGCTTCCGTCGCAGATGACTCATGGGAGTATACCTGAGACAGAGCGGGCAATACTCGGCATCGGGGATAATCTCATTCGCCTCTCGGTTGGGGTGGAAGAGGCGGAGGATTTGGTTCACGATGTCGAACAGGCATTAGAATTTGCTGTTGGTGGTGACGAGAAGTTAACCAATGGTTCGCGTTAGCTTATGCATGGGTTCCAATCCCCAAATTTCTGTACTCGTCCATCGGGATAGCGGCGATGGACACTGACTGGGTAGATGTGTAGGATGTTAAGGAAGTCAATTATTAGTTGTCGCACTTGTTGGTAGATACCACTTATATTGTAGATGCCGATCGTCATCACATTCGAAAGACGCAGTGACGGAAAGGTGGTTTTAGAGACAAACACGAAACCTTGCTCACATGGCTTCAAGTTCCTCCGGCGCGTAGAGAAAAGCCAATTCATGGAGGGAGCGCGAGCCTTACATATACATTTGTGAGTCGGGGCAAACATTTCCATATGTTGTTTGAATGTGATGTCCCGCTGATGCCTACCCAGGTCCAAATCTACCCAGTCAGCATCTCACGTCAGTGCGCAACATGACTGCCTTCGGCGCTATGATAGGAAGAGGTGGGGAAATATACCATGGGGATGGTTACCTTGGTGCCTCCGCCATGTCCAGCGCGGCAAAAGAGTGCTCATTGAGCAAGAGTTAACGTCGATGCAGATGACGGGAAGTTGTTTGTAGGTTCCGCACTTGTCGGTAGGTATCACTCATGTTGTATGCTGTGGGTGCCAATGACATCCCATTCGAAGGATATATCGATGGAAAAATTATTCTGGTGAGAAATACGGTCGACGGTGACAAGAAGTTGGGCTCGGTGGGCTCCTAGATACTAGACCTCCTGTCCTAGGTATATGAACAAGATAGCTACCGCAGGTGAAATTAAAATCATTGAGAACGTCCGTCCGTTGAGTAAGTTTAAGGTAATTGTGTTCCGGGTGTCAACTGCAGACATAGTTAACGCATTACCAGAGTCCTGAGCGTAGACAAGAGCCTACCGAAAGCCCACATCTACGTCGCAGGAGAAGCCCCCCTGAGGCGAACACGACCGTCCTTCAATCGCTCCGTGATGATAGGACTAGCGGCTGGTCGATACTTATACTCTTTTGAATAGCTGTCAACATAGCCTCATTAGAGCAGGTGTCGATCTAACAAACGGTATGTTACGCACCGAGAAGCGTGTATCACCTTGGGCTCGACGTTTCTGCTGGGCCTGAGCGTGAACGCCAGCCAAAATAAAAATGCGATGAAGGAAAGGAGGGCCACTCGCTTCCACCAGGAAGGCGATTGGCGGTTGAAACGAGGGTCAGGTTGAGCAATACGAGTCTCTTGCTCGTCGTTATCCACAGTTGCAAGGCGCTGATATCCGGCTGTTGACATTCTTATGCTCTGGGGATATAAAGCTTAAGATAAAGATGTGGGGACAACTTGGAGGTTATGTGGCAAAGCGACCGCCCCGCCAACGGAACGAGATCGGGGTTTAAAATGCCTGTTGGAGGAACCCAAGATGAGTAGAACATCCGAGGACGAACTTGATGACAATGCGCACGAAAACACGGGAAGCGGTAAATTTATCGTTTTGTTACTTATCTCAATCCTGCAGTCTATATTTGCGATAAATTACTTACAGCTGACCCATTTTTGTTTGGCGCTCGACAGATATGCAAATGTCCGACGAAGGCTCCGACGTCGACATGGACATTGACGGAGAGGATAACAAACGCGTAGAGGCTGAGGAAGAAGAGGAAGAGGTAGGATGCGCCATTATGCATTGAATCATTGCTCATTGTTCTTTATAGGACCTTGCAGAGTCGGAAGAGCTGTCTCCTCCACCCTCGCCTCCCATAACTCATCCCCGCCTCAAGATAAAGCTCAAGTTACCCCAGGTACCTAGTCCAGATGCACCAGCAAGTGTAGCAGCTTCAACTCCAAGCGGACAGCTCGAAGAGCCCAGCCAACCACCATCACGCCGTGCCATATCTCGAGGTGCGCTTTACATTGTGTATCCCTGGTATAACCATCTCATGTCCAGCGTACAGACATTGACATCGAATCAGAAGACGACGACGACGACGACGACCAAGCACAGTCTGTTGCAGGGGGCTCTACGAGACCAATGACGTCCCGTCAAGCAGTCCTTGCCAGCGTCGTCGATTCATCCCATGTATCACTATGTGAGTCTCTTTGACACTGACATCATTCCAACTTTAACGTTTCTAGCTATCGCGCCGGCTGAGTCTGGGCGTAAGAAGAAGCAGCTGACCGAGAGCGAGCTGGCTCTTCGACGCGAAGAGACCGCTCGTAAACGTAAGAACTTATCGGAGAAGAAACTCGAGGATGAGAAGGTTCGATCCTTCTCGACCACCCTCCTCTCCCTCTCACCCACCTCCCGCTGTTCAGGCAGAAACCATCAATCGTCTCCTCAAAAAGCAGTCTAAGTCAAAGACCAAGCGCAGCGCACTCGCCTCCACCGAAGACCGCACGCCACTCCCAGCTACCCCTGCTATCCCGGCCTCCGCACGAGATGGTTCACAGGTCCCAGAAGGAGAATACTCTGAGCCTGCTGAAGTCATTCCGGTCATGTATAGGTGGGTCTCGACGACGAAGCCGCCTCTAGCTGTCAGCAAGGAAGGCGCTGAGCAGGGCCCTGGCGATGACGCGAGTGCCATGAGGCTCACATTCTCTGTACCTGTCACAGTCTTGCAGACAGGCGAGGCTGTAGTGCAGCCGGTCAAGCCTCTAAACACTGTTACACCACTTTGCGACGTCAATGGGTGCCAGGAAAGGAGGAAGTACCGTCTCGTGAAGGATTGGATGAAGGGGGCTTGCGGGATGGAACATCTGAAAGCACTGGAACAACAAATGGATATCGTTTAATAGCGGTTTCTTCGCTATACGTCTTTGTATCTGTACGATCTTCGCTTTCTTCAGTCGAACACGGGCGCTGATTTCTTTTAGGTGATTATTAGTTTAGGACAACGCGTCCAAGGAGAAGATCCGCCTTATCACTGGTCCCTACGAGTAATTCCCTTTGAATGGTTGGGTTATCCTGTAAGAAAACCGTCAATCAATCATCATGGTCTAGCCTGTATGCAGAAACGTCGGCGGCCGGGCTGGGGCTTACCGGCTCAGCAACGGTCGCGATCACTGTCATCCCCGATGTTGTCGCATCAAGACGGTACCATGCGTACCATCTTCAGCCCAAGAAGGTGCTTCAAGATCGCGTTGGCGCTGGTAGAGCGGCCAAGCTGAAGTTAGTCTTTGGGCCAATTCATTTCGCATCTCGGCTTCCGTCAGCGGGGCACAGGGTCAAAGTGGCGAGGCGCCGGTACAGCAGATTGGCGATGCAGCAGGAGGTTTATCATCTTCGCGCGAACCTGCCTTTGTCTCGAACCACGCTTTTCTGCAATGCAGCAATCCACCCTTGATGTGAGTTCTATCATGGCGGGGGTTTTCATATCGACAACGCACGTACTGCCATTTTAGAGGTAGGTAGATCCCTGGAGGCTGACGATATGTATCGCGTCCAGTGTCTTCTTGATTCTCTCGGCGCAAGTCTGGGTGTACTTTCGCAAGAGCGCCGCCCAAGACGCTGTTTGGATCAAGGCGATTGTGAGTTTCGTCCTCACATCTGCCCTGAGAACCCCACAATTCAGCATCTTGTACCGAGCGACAGGTAGCGATTCTTTGGTGAGTCGATTCTATATTGCAGAGATGGGTCGACGTTGATGAGCTGCGCAGGGTTGTGCAAGTGCTCCAGATGTGAGTATATGGTCCCTCTTGTTTATGCAGGTTGTCGGCTAATGATATGTCCCAGGGGAATGTCGAGCCACATGGCATACTTATCTGTAGAGACCTTTGATAGCGAAATGGACGCAGCCATCAAAATATCGGTGCAAGTCCGAAGCTTGGTGTCTGGTGACAATGGCTGATACACCAACTCATGCAGAGACTGGGCTATATATGTAGGCACGAGTGTAAGCTCCTCACACCTGACAGACTGATATGGCCTCTCATCTGTCCCTTCTCCCTTTCAGTCTCTCACAGCCTTCCTCGTGCACGTTTTATTCGTGCGTAGACTGTATCTACGTTTGTTACGTCTTGCCCGCAGTGTGAATACTTGCTGACTTCTGATACATATCCAGTTGGGAAGGAAATGTGTAACTCGTGGGCTATGGCTCTCTTCGTCGTGAGTGTTTCAGGCTTTGGCAATTGGCACAGTCTTTGTGACAATAATCGCGCAGGGAGCAGTAACTATGACGGCCCAAGGCAATTATACAAACCGCCGAATAGATTTTTATTGTGTTAACACAGCGACCATCAGCCTTCGGATTCTTTTCCATGGCGGAGATGTGAGCATGTTGTTGCAGCGATAGTCCTCATTATGATGAGCTGACTTCTGGGGTCAGCATAAAGCTCGACCGGTCGCCATCTCGTAATTTTGACACCTTGAAGGTGAGTGCGGATCCATACCACATACATTCTTTTACTTAGCGCTACAAAGTGGTCTGCTTCTGCCTGGTTGGGTTTGGTTGCTTTGGCGGACATCCTTATTGCAGGGTCACTCTGTTGGCTGCTGAACAAAAATCGCACAGGCTCACCGTGGTACATCCATCACCTTGTATCCGCGCCCTGGCTCACCTGACACTGTCCCCACCATCCGATACATCTGCACCAGGTCAGATCGACTGCTAAAAAAACTCACGCAATTTTGTGTACAAACAGGCATTATCACCAGGTATGTCCGCGTTCATTTTGCGAGAGTGTTTATGCCGATAATGACACCTTTGATGCGACGAAAGCTTAGTGGCAATGGTGACTGTTAGTATCGTGAGTGCGTTCTCTTCACGTATCTTGTTGAGTCTAACATCGTGCTATATAGTGGGCGGCCGCAGGCTTCAACACGAAGCATCTTTTTATGAGTTTTCCTATGGGGGGTCGTAAGTGGAGCAATACTTGTCAAGTTTTCTCGGGGAATTAACATATCCATGGCCTAGTGTACGGAAATTGCCTTCTTGCGAAGTAAGTTCCACCACGAAGGCCCCAAGGCCTCGAGTCAACCTCACGAACTCGCCCCTCTGCCTAGCTTCCTAGCTCGCGAGTCGTATCTTAACGTGGGGGCACTTGTGGCGTATGGCGAAGACGGCAGCGAGGATAGTAGTGTCAACGCTGGAAAGGTACGTTTTGTTTACTTCAACCACATATTTCGCTGTGCTCACAGCATCTCAGGAGACTCTAGGCACAATAGAGTTTACTATGGGACGATCCTCCGAATCTGGTTCGGTCTCTGTCCGTGACGCAAGTTCGTCAATAACCCATGCATATACTGATGTGTTTACAGACCCGAGTGAGCGAAGTGCTGGTGGGCACTGGTTAACGTGAAGCAGCACGTCTGCTGCCCATCAACTTCCTATTACCCCCTGTCTACCGGTTGGTACTCCCACCTCTTATCCCAAACATTCACTCATACTCGCCGAACAGATGTGTATTGAAGGTCTGGGCTGTGCCACCGACTTGTGTCGAAAATGAGCGTTGAATAACATAGTTGTACTTAGTGAGTGGAGCATTTAATGTCTTCAAGTGACCGAGACGAGACAAGGCCGGGGAGCCGAACGGGCCCTCAGCGTTGAACATCATAGTTGTACCTAATAGAGTATTTAATGTCTAGGAGTGGCTGGGACGGGGCAAGGCTCTTGGCTGCAAGGGCTGCCGCGAAGAGCAGAAGCGGAAGAAGGGCGCGGAGGGCAGAAGATAAAACGCGGGCGCCATCAAAGTGGATGTAATATTGTGACATGAACACAGTTTCCTCCAGAACGGCGGCTTCTGGAGGGACATGAGTACTATGTCGTTATGCAGGCCCACGGCATTAGGTTGGTCTTGGGGCTGCTTGGGGCCGTTTTTTTTTGCTATGCTCGCATTGATTGGTGAAATTACTTTGTTTTGGAAATTTGACCTCGAATTCTGAGTAACATTATTTGGCGTTCAGTTCTCTTTCGTCCTTTGCCTTCCTTGACGCGTCCGGGTCAGTTGCAATGCCATCACCGGGCATATCAGATCCATTATTCTGCACGCCACTTCGGAGGCGAAGCTCTCGCTTTTTCACGCCCAGAGACGAGGAGACGATAGCCGGGAGCCTGACTCCTCAATCGCTTCCTCGCATTTCAGACATCCGAGCTTCTGTAAGACGCAACGTCGAATCTCATTCCTTTGCGCGCCGAGATGCTCGCGGCAGTCTAAAGAGACAGCGTAGTCCGAGCCCGTGTTCTCGTCGTACGAAGCGCCATTCTAACACTGGAAGTCGGGGCGACGGAGATTCCGTAGAGGGGCAATCGCAGGCTGGCTTGGACCCTTCGAGTTCCGCCGTACGGGCCGATAGTCCATCGTTGATAAACTCTCGCTTCTTTATTACTGATGGCGCCCAGAAACATCAGTTGGAGTCCGCATCCCAGCGATCCGAGGAAAAGAACAAGAAGATATCAAGTGGTACTTGTTTGACTTCGCGCTATTTCACCTCGGATTGCACCACTCAACCTGAAAGGACGGGTAGCCCGTGTTTAGAGCGTGTCACCCGTGCTATTTCTTCGAAGAACAGAGTAACTGTCATCAATGACGAGGTCATGACTGCCTCACTCCCGCCTTCCAAGCACCCCGGATACCCATGGTTGCGAGACGCGCTATGGTCCGTCAAGCCCCTTTTAATCCAAGGTGCGCCGTGCTGCCTGCGAGTTCCGTTGTCACCACCGAATTTCAGTTTTGGCACGCAGAACAAATTGCTGACGATCCGTGGAAAGTCCTCGTCGCTGTTATGCTCCTCAATAAAACTACAGGGAAAGCCGCTATTCCATTATTCTGGAAGCTCATAGGCCGATGGGGAACACCAGAGGAGCTCAGTCAAGGTTAGTCTGTCCCGATGGCTACTACTAAGTTAAATTGGAGCTCAATGCCCTCATCCTGGTGACAGCCTCCGTTGAGGAACTGGTGGTGGTGCTAAAACCATTGGGACTTTACAACGTTCGTGCACAGCGCCTCAAGCTTCTTTCTCAGATGTATATCGATGATCCGCCTCTCCCCGACACTCCACGTACGCCAGCACCGGCTCGGTCTCGGGGTCGGACTCCCGCATCTCCACTGTTGCCTGAAATTGCGCAGGTTGAGTCGCCTTTGAAATGTACTTCCTCTGCGCGACGACGACCCAGAACCAAAGCGCCCCTCACGCCCGAGACACCATCGTCCATGCCCTCGCGCCCTCGCTACCCCATGACGCCCATCTCACATCTGCCAGGAACAGGACCTTATGCACTTGACTCGTACCGCATTTTTTGTACTACCCCATCTTCCGGAGAGTGGAGGGCTGTCATGCCCGCAGATAAGGAGCTGATTCGCTATCTGGCATGTTCTCTCCGAGTCTTTAATGACTTGTCGTTGCTGATGGGAGTATTCCAGAGGTGGAAATGGGCTTATGAGGAAGGGCAGCGGTGGGTGCCCGACTGGGGCGTCATCCAGGAAGCTTCCGAGCAGTATATTCATGCTCTTATCGAAGAGTTGAAGCCTCGGTCACACACACCAGCTGAGGTGGCATGATCGGAAGACACGATCATCCATGGCCTCGGCATCCTCGCAGGCGCATCATCTGTGTCACTCCTACGCGCACTTCTATGGTGGTCTAAACATCACTACTCAATGTAAGTTCACCCCTCTAACCACCAGTCTAGAGTTGACAGTCGGGTGCACAGGCACGTCTTTTCGTGCTGCCCTTCTAGTGTGCATATCTTAAGGATAACAGGGGCGCTGCCACTGGGCGATCCCAACTCGGTAGAGATGGGGCCGATTACAAGATGAGATTTGGTGGGATGGAAATGCAAGCATGCAGTTTCACGTGCAGTTGTGCTCGAACTTGGTGCCTTTCCCACCGGCTCAAGCACTCGAGGAGGGAGGTTGCTCATTAAGAGGAACTAGATTAGGTGCGAGTGGGTCATAGCTGCTAGCAAGGTCTTCCTGATCTTTCCAGAGGCACATCATGTTTGTTTCAGGGGGTTGGCTGAATATATTCACCTTTAAGAGTACGAGTATCGATAAATGAAACAGCAGATTTTATTCGTATTTACCCCATGCATAGTGCGTAAAGCTGTGATCCACTGGGGAAAATCCACAGGTGTTAACAGTGGTTGAATCACTGACAAATGTGCGACGAGAGAATGCCAACAACGGCAAACCAGTAAAGTTCGCAAGGTTCAGCCTTTTTTCGCAAAGATGAGTAGGAAACGGAGTGTCGGAGCATCCCTCGGTATTTGCATTTAGGGATCGATGGTGATCTGACCACGTCAGTAAAGTGTTCCTCAATGAACTGCGAGCTTCAGAATTCCGTCGCCGGTACCTAGGGAAAGACGGAAAGCGGGTCAATACTCTGGATGGGATAACCATCAAGAAGAAAGCATGAAACGTACTTCGGACGCATCTTCGAGATGCACGATCATTACAACGCAATAACTACAGGTCCAATGCCCTGCCAGTGGTCCACGCCAGCCGCGACGGCATTCGCGCCAGACGGGACAACTGATAGATCATGTAGCTGCCAGTGCTAGGTGGGTGACTTGTCGACGCATCCAAGGCTGGGACCCTGTATTGGACCCAGCGCCAGCGGAGGTTACATGCATTCGGTCTCCGCCTGAACAGCCGCCCTGCCGCATAGTCCCAAGTACTTGGTGCGTGATCAGAAGGCCGCTATTCTTTACCATACGTCGTCCTCCTGATGCCATGGTACATACACACCTCCTTTGGTGGTGGAGTCCGTCCCCCCTCACCGTACTCAATCATCCCTTTATCTCTTCTAATACAGCGATTTTGTTCTCGGGAGGCCCACGACTATGATATTTTCATGGTTACAAGTGCAAATACTATCCGCGACTACGTGACAGAAATAAATGAGGTATACTTGAGGATTGTCATCATGCTTCCGGGTATGACCGCCTAGTAAATGTGATGCTGAGGTCAATTGGCAATGCCAGTGCGAAAGGCGAAAATGCATTTCTCAGACCGGAGGCATGAATTGAGTCCTCCGGTAGAACCCAATCGTACCGTCTCAATAGCATCGCGGCTAGCGTACGTAGCTCATAAAGAGCAAAATTGTATGCAAGGCACTGACGTGGGCCAGACGAAAACGGCACCCATGGTTCGGCCCCCTGTCCATGAAGGAAGCGCTCTGGTCTGAAGATCTCAGGGTCGCCCCAAGTCGCTTTGTTATGATGGACAGCGTACGTGTTGCAAACGAGCGGCGTCAAAGCAGGGATGTAGTAGTTACCGAGGGTGGCATCCATGTGAGATATGCGAGGGGTGATGTAATCAGCGGGAGGATTGATTCGAAGTGCCTCTCGGACACAAGCATTAAGATATGGCATAGACTGAGGGCTCAGCTGGGGGGCGAAAGGATCAGCCGTGGGTCCGAGGATCTCGATAACCTCGTCTCGAGCTGCCTCCTGAATCTTCGGGTGTACGGCAAGGTGATAAATAAGGGTAGACATGGCACCTGACGTAGTGTCCTGTATCGGCGCGAGGTAAGCGGGTGCATGACACGAAGCGAACAGGTACTAACATGACCGGCGAGGAAAAGGGAAGCCATGTTGTCCCGAAGCTGCGTCGGAGATAGATCAGGGTGCTTTAACATGGCCGTCATAATGTCATCCCCTGGATCAGAGCGCTTGGCTTCTAAGAGCTCCTCAAAGCCACGGATTAGGCGGTCCATCCGCCAGATCACCTTCTTCCGCGGAACAACACGCTCGAGCAGTGGCGCGATAAGGTACAGCGGTTGAGCGATGTCGTGCATCATTTGGTTATAATCGCTGACAAACTCAGATCTGGTGCGGATCGAATCGAAATTATGTCCGATGATTGACGTGCCTACAGCGTCCAACGCAAAACGTTGGGCAAGGTCGGACCAGCACACAGTGTGCGAGTGGGAGTCAGCTGCAGAAGATGTGGTTTCTATGACTTGAAAGACATTCTCGGCCAGGGTTGTGAACAGCTCGATAGGGAGAGGGAGGCTGAAAGCCTGGCGCATGATATGCGACTGCTTTTTCCATGCCTCTCCATTTGTCCATACGATATTCGAGTCGCCCATGAACCGACAGAACATGGAGTCTTTCGCCGGCCGTTGCTTCGGAAAGTCGACCATGTTTCCACTCACTTGCATAAATAACTGAAACTCGTTTTTAACAGCGTGTTAGACAATGAATATTGATAGTACCTTAGAATCAAGGATGTGGACCATCCACTTGCCCATGGCCCACACGACGACGACTCCTTCCGAGAGATCATCCGCGAAAGGCATGATGAGTCGTTTGATTCGGACGTCATCAGGCTCGCGAGAGAGGTAGCTCCGGAGAAGGGGCAGCAGAGGGACGGAAGGGAGGTGGCGAAGGTTTGAAGGAATAGCAAACAAATGATATAATGCCCCATAAAATAGCAACGGGACGACAAACACGGAGAAGATCGCAGCTTGATGAAGTGGTGAAGGCGAGAATGGATCCATGGTGAGCTTGGAGGGATGCTTACGGGTGCTCTTTTGTTTATATACAGGATCAGAGTCAAGGAGGGCCCCCATAGCCCCCGTAAGCTTGTCACCGAATTGGTGCACCACCTTCCGATGTCGATACTGGTGGCGAGATCGGGAACCCACCTCAGTCCATCCAAAAGTGAATTGTCAACATCAGTCCTGTAAGGCGCTGGATTATCAATATCTCCTGTCAAGCTAATTGTGTCCACAAACTCGGTTTTGAAGGGAATTCAACTAAGTGTCCGGAGCCTCCGAACCTGAAATATTATGAGACATGTTAATTCTTGTGTCTCGGTCTCTTTTTGACAGTGAGTGCAAACATAATATGCTCGCCACTTACATGATATTGCCTGAATGGATATAGCCGTCATTACAATTAAACATATGACGCCAGCCGGACTTCTCGACGATTATTTCTGTTATCGTAGGAAGATCAAGCAGAAGGCCAGGACATGGGGACGAGCATCTATGATCTGTGTCAGCCAAGCGTAGTAATCTTCAACTTCCTGTGCAGAACTCACGAAGATAAAATGCGAAACTGAACCTTGATCGCACTGCTTGGACGAGTCAGGCGCAGTGGCGGAAATAAAAATGAGGCTCTGTACCTTATATTTCCATATGATCCAACATATGTCGACATGACGAGCGGTGTAGTGGTCTTCAAAAGAACGCGATGTTATTGTTGGAAAGACGCCCTGTCTCTTTTGAGCATTCCGTGGTCGTGCCGACTGATCTGATGCACGAGCTCCGACTAATATTTATTCCTGGCGAGAAAGGCAAGATACGATGAATCTGAGCCTCCGTTGCTAAAAATTCCCCGTGCGTCCGCGTCAAGTATGGAGATATCGTTGCCTCCAGAGGTCTCAAACGAGACGGCATCCTGCAACTATCTAAACCCGGAGTTTTGTGAGATGCGGCCACCAGGAGGCTGCGAGGCACGGTAAGGTACACAATAACAGCGCCGAAGAGGACATACCTGTCGATGTCCTGCCACTGTCTTGCCCACTAACAAGGCTGAGAGCTTGACTCTTCCAAGTTCCAGTTCATCATGCCAGGAGCCAATAAACAAATTGAGAAGGTAAACTGGTACTGTGATTTACACGGGGTAATACTTCCGCATCGGAGTCTGGACGAATGTAGCTACGCCTGCCGCAGTGTGTTACTGAGCAACTTACATCTGCTAGTAAATTCGTTCCGCCGCGCTAACTACTACCTTCAGGCCAATACATGCACAGGGCAAATGTGCGTTTCGGGAGACTGAATTGCCTACCATGGCCAGCGCGTTGGACCTTCAAGGTACGTACGGTATTATACACATCCATGGCCGCCTTTTTGACGATGGCAAGCTCTGAAACGTTCATGTATAAATAACCTAACAGACAATTTACCTACGCATAATCACAGGAAGCCTCAACTACTCGCCAGTTTCTTGCATGGCGACATGACCGAGTTTCGGAAAGTCCACATGGCGAATGCCATGGTCGCAATTGGTTACTTCTATCGAGCATTTCTCCGTCCCAGGACCCTGCCTCCGTGTTCGCGGGTTATCTTATTTTTTTGGCTGGTTAGATGCACACTCGGGGCTTTCTGCATGTGCTCCGTCGCCAGCCATCCGTTCGATCTACACCAACGCCCTAGGAGATGCCGGATGGATGCCAATACAGTTGAATTGCTCATAATGCATACTGTCGGGACCCCTCCAAACCTTATGCAATATGAACAGATATGCAGTACGAAAATAGTGACATCTTGTGACATCATGTGACCTCTGCCAAAAAGCGTGACACACACAGCTTGTCAAGAAAAGACTGACTCGGAAAATAGCTGATTATAGAATAAAATAGGTATTGAAGGATGGATGTTTAGTTCGAAGCAATGCCTCTTGCCGTAGGTGGGCTCTAAACAGGCAGAGCTGCCTCAATAACTTGAGTGATGACCCAGTGTTCCCGAATGCCATACATGCACCCTCGG
>MU266515.1:0-57336 GCA_021014945.1 Leucogyrophana mollusca | reverse complement strand
CAGCAGCAGGTTGACAGACCCCGAAGCAAATGATGGAGACCAGTCCAAAAGCATAGTTTGAAGAGAGAAGTTTCGTTTAGACCGTTCCGTTTGTGCCGAGTCCACAGGACGTCGATTGTCGCTCACCACAGCAGTAGTTCTGACTGAGGACTTAAACTTCGACGAAATACTTAGCTTGTGCTTAACCTCAGCTTACTAAGCCATGCTAAGTTCCTGCTTCCCGATTCGGTCACAATCCGCGCTGCCTCTAGATTTAAACTCAGTTTTACCAGTCCGTCTATCGACGGCTTGCCTCATAGCACGGGCTGGTCACCAGTCTAAAGGAAATGTGGGACGTCATGATACGACAAGGAGCTTGAGACATGAGTTGTGGGTACCAGGCAGCACAGGTAAGTCACTTATTGCAACTTTTTTGGAGATTAGGTTAGCGCTCAGGCTCGTGGGGATCGCTGGAAGTGCTGTACAAGTGCTGTGTGCGTGCTCTTGCCCATCACCTCCAAAGATTTCCTCAGCAGCGGGCCCCTTTTCTTCATGGCTCTTTTGCGAGGCCCTGCTTCCCTGAAACGACTGCTGGAATGTCTGAGGTTGATATTTAGGTCTTGCTCTCGCCTCTTCGTACACCTCGTGGTAGTATGGCTCCGCCGATTCAAATTCGCGGGTGAGAAGTCGAGTAGTGTGATGGGATTGACCAGTTCCGAGCGCATCGATGACCGACAACCCGGCCATTCCGAATATTACGTCTGCCCTATGTCCACACCCCAACCTCTAACGGCATCCCTGTCCCCACTTCATGAGCAATGCCCGCTGTCGCAACCTGCTGTTCCCGAAACAATACCGCCGCATTCACCCAGCACTTCCACCCATGACACGAGCTCAAACGACTCCCTGGTACCAGCAACGTTAATGCCACCCGCGCCAGCTTTTTGTGCGCCCGAATTCAAAATGCTCATCGCTTCAAAGCTTGGTAGATATGATAGACCTGGTATTGTGTGAGTCACAATTCTTCCCTCTATCTGAACCGACCTCAGCTCCCACTACTGGTATCGTCAGGGACAATCGAGCTACCTCTGTAAAGCTGTCTCCCGAAAAAGTAAACCTTTCCGAGTACGTGATGTACATCCATGTCACTGGACGCATAGTCATACCGTTTCATAGTCCCAGGGACATGCAAGAAGCTCCTGGATGGTCTGCTCTTGTTCACCCGGAAGGCGCTCTTTACTTCTATCACGAACATCGAGTAAGTCTTTATAGAGCGAGTTGCAAATGCTGTTAATAGTAATTGAATGACAGAGGATCTTTACGGACGTTGATATATGTCTCAGTCATAATGAGGCCACACTCACTTCTTGCGCGGACGTTTTGCGCAGCAAGGTGACTGACCCAGATTTGCGAATTAATGCGCCATTGGTGATCAGGATGAACAAAGAGCGAAAAGAATGCTCTTACTATTTTGTCCACCATGGTAATAGATGCCTCTTTTGGGTGCATCACTTTTTAGCAGAATCCATACTCGACAACGTCAAGGGGCTGAAGCACACTCATCAGCTCCGTGCGTCAAAACGTTCCTTACGCAAATCCTTCCATCTTATCTTCTTCAGGATACGCATTGGAGCATCAGTACTGGCAAGTCGCCTTCATACAATGTTCGTTCCGCTTTCTTGAAATCCAGAGACAACCATCTAATTACTTTATTTCCTTACCAGTGCGTCTACTCGCATATAATGAATAGTCAGCGCCTAGGTGGCATTGCGAGATGTATCCCAACACTGAGAAACTAACCCAGGCTATGTTCGACGAAGTAAGGCATAACCTAGTGCATGCCGTCGCAGGTGAGTTTCATTTCTTATCGTCAACTCATGGCAATTATCGCGCGAAAAGAAACGGTTATGTCGGACACCTCACTCGTACCCTTCCAACAAGACGAGCTTCAGAAGTTGCTCGACCTCCTGCCTCACATACAAGGTACGCGTTTTGTGAATGACATTGTATCTTTCTGATATAGGGTGCATTGGGCATTAGAGGATATCGACGGTTGCAGCCCTCATTACAATGCAGTGATAGGTATGCTTGACCTGACTACTGGTGGTCAAACATTCATATACCCTTTCTAAGCACGGATAAATCGACAGTTTGGTATGATTTCGATGCACCAGTGCCACACTTCTTGCTGAACGCCTCTCAGCTCACACAAGATTCTTCAATTTCCACGGGCAGCCTGGTGCCCGCCTAGACGCCGACCGGTCGATCTACAAGCAGGGCCCCGAGCAGCCCAACTCAATCCTATTCAGGTTCCTCAATCCGTTCCTCTTCGGAGGCCCCGCAGTTCATTCTCGGGGGCTCCGCGGAATCTGGGTCGATAAAATAATCAACGCGCCTCGCTGGAAAGCTTTCATCAACCAACTGAATAGCGAGTGGAATGGCTTCACGATCTATGTATGCCTTCTAGTGCCTTCTCGCGTTATAGACCTCGCTCATGTTATACCAGTCTACCGTGATGTTGGCGGTCGACGTCAGCTTTTTAGCCGTCCCAGGAGTCGATGCTGCATCGCAACAATCACAATCCTTCGCTACGGTCACAATATACCTATCTGCCTTGGCAGCAGTAAGCTCTTTAGTGCTTTCCTTAATCCTTGCGGACCAGAATCGAAGCCAAGGGGGCGAGTCGGTGACAAAAGCGGTCAATGGCCCCCTTCTAACACTTGTTATAGTTTTTGACTTTTTTTTCAGGCTGCATTTTTGAATAGGATGACTCGGTCGGTGTTTGGCACGGAGGCACTGAGCGTGATGTACAGCCTACCATATGCGCTGCTGATGTGGGCGTAAGTCTTTCGGCGTTGTCTGGTTGACCCAGGCCACTTAATTGATTATTCTTTACTCCAGCATGGTTTGGTTCATCGTGGCGCTAGCTTTCGTCATCTTTCAATCGACGGAGCCGGTGACATTGGTGACTATGGGTCTCGGCTGGGCCGTTGTCACCGTATTCGTGTTTTGGGCAATGTGGGCGGGCATCGAACGACGGATGATTGAGTTTATTGTCGGACTGAAGCGGACGGCGGCAGACGCACAGAGATATGTAAGGCCTGCGGCCACAGTGCGACACCCGAGTCCGTCGCCTCCCGATCCTTCGCAGCAAGCATGATGGATTTCCGCTCGAAGTGACCCCAGTTCTATGGCTGTCGTAGGTATAAGATGTTCAACCGAGTGCACCTGCACAGTCCTACCGTGCCCTACCTTTCCGTTGTACCAGCGCGCGGGTTGTCGGGGGGTACGTTACGATAAAGTTCTTCGTAATCCAAAGACACGTACTCACCGGTAGCTGAGTATCTTCCAAATTGCGAAAACGTGTCTAGGAGACACTGGCGGTACATCTGGACTCAGTTCTTTCATGCTAATTGTCGATTCGAGTGTCATCTTTACTATAGAGCAAATCGCATAATCAACCGTTGGCTGTACTCTTCAGCTGGAGCCTAGGTGGGCATGAGTCTCGGAGCGCAAGGGCGGTCCTAACACTAAAGCTCAATCGCATGGATCGGTCAAAGCAAAGTTCGAGACACAAGATATAAGTACATTTATCAGCAACTTCCTATTTCACTGACACAAGATCAGGACAGACTCGGGAACATTGTGGGCGTAAGCGTTTGTGAGTCTAGTATCCCTTGTCGGATCTGTAGGTTGAGTGACTCCGTCAGTGCCAAAATTGTAGTGGGACAAAATATCGACAGACCCCTTGTGGTCCTTGCCATTGTCGTAACCCTTGCCGTCGTCGTAGCCCTTGCCGTCGTCGTATCCCTTGCCGTTGTCATAGCCCTTGCCGTTGTCATAGCCCTTGCCATCGTTGTAGCCCTTGCCGTCGTTGTAGCCCCTGCCGTCATCGTACCCTTTGCCATCGTCGTATCCCTTGCCACCGTCATTGCCTTTCCCGTCGTCATACCCCTTGCCGCCCTTGTACCCCTTATCATCCTTGCTATCGTCGTATCCTTTGCCATCGTGATACCACTTTCCATCACCGCCCCTCTTGGCGTAGCCTTTTCCGTGGTCGTAGCCCTTCTCGCCGCCATGCTCTTTCCCTTGGTCGTATCCCTTCCCATCGTCGTACCCCTTCCCATCGTCGTACCCCTTCCCATCGTCGTATCCCTTCCCGTCGTCGTATCCCTTGCCGTCATCGTACCCCTTCCTGTCGTCGTACCCCTTGCCACCATTGTACCCCTTGCCATCGTCGTACCCCTTGCCATCGTCGTACCCCTTGCCGTCATCGTATCCCTTGCCATTGTCGTATCCCTTGCCGTCATCGTATCCCTTGCCATTGTCGTATCCCTTGCCATTGTCGTAGCCCTTGCCATAGTAACCCCTTCTGACGTATCCTTTGCCATGGTCATAACCCTTTTCACCGTCGCGCCCTTTGCCATGGTCATGGTCATATCCCTTCCCATAGTCGTACCCTTTCACGCCGTTGTCACCGCCGTGGCGGTACCCATTCTCCGATCTGTAGGGGCTCCAGGTCAGCAAGAGGGATAAGCAAAGACACGCCCACGTACTTCTTAGGTCCGACACCGTAATGATCGTCATCCTTGCCTTTTGGGTATCCTGGCTGAGGAGCAGCGATGGCCAAAGTGGCGAAGAGAAGAATGATGGGAGCGAATTTCATGTTCGATGGTAAACTCGAGTGTGGACTTGAGATGCAGGAAATGAGCTCGCCCCCTGGCTTTTATAGCACTTCAGAGAACTGCCTCACTCAGGCTTGGAGAGCAGGTGGATGCCAAGCTGACCGAGACGAGATTAGGGACCCGTGTTTTTTTTGTAATGACCTTCAGCGCGACACAAGCCATGGCAGAAGCTGATGCCGCAAATGGCAGTGTAAAAGGAGATCCTCCTCGTTCAAAGTAAGTCGATCGCCCTCTCGCGAACTAGAACTCAAGCCATCGTGAACGGGGATGGCGTGATTTCGAGATTGGGTATGGTCCAACAGGGATAGCGCGATGTTAAGATTGAACGGGGGGCCAGTACGCTGGGAAGGGTAAAGTACACTGTGGACCACGTCGGCATGTCAATGATTTTCGTTTTGAGCGAGACTAACAGGAGGCCATCTTTCCCGGACCGCGGTGATTCCGACTTTTCCGTCGTTTGGTCAAGCCTGCGTATGTCCCGTAAAGCCTCGGAGTCAGATTCAAGTATCTCTATCCTGAGAATGATGCCAATGGGGCTTGTTACCCTCCGTTGAAGTCTATGACTGCCTTTGCATCGACTGAAGCAGTGCGACCGACAGCTGTCAACTGGGCAGCTGGTGCTGATTCTTTCCAGACAAGTATGCTCTATCCCCTCGTAGTGAGGAGAACCAAATCCCCTGCGATCGTTAGTTGCTTGACAGGTATACTGGAAACTTCGTGGACCGTGAGAGCATCCTTTGGGTTGAGCATATGATCAACAGTCAGAGAGTAGATATGGCTGACGACTTCATGAACAGTATATGAATCTCTGACACGATCCCACACACCTTTTCAAAGGCGGAACGGTCGAAAAATTCGAGTTCATCCGCCGTTCGTATGTGTACCCATATTTTTTGGTACGACAATGGGCGCCCTGTGGAATAGACATTGAATTTGCAGTAAACACTGGCCCCGGGCCCGCTCACGTCGACAGCCAAGCAATCGGCGAGAAAAGAGTATGCACAACTAAACGATACGATCAGAGGTTGTAGATCAATAACTATTTGAGTGCCGAAACGATCAGGGTATCCGGCTGAGGATGTTTTCCCACCCTATTAATATTTCGAGCGTTGTTGTTGGTCTTCCATTCCCTCAGGTTTGTCCTCGTCCCACTGGTCCATCTGCTTCGGATTACTTACTGTTACCGTTCACCAGTTCCATCGTTACACACGGTGCGTATAGACGAGTTCATACGGAACAGAACTACAGTGCATTCGACGTCGAATTCCGTGACTACTGGCTGCTTGGATCTCGACCGTCGGTAGCGCTGGCACAGGCAAGATCGTGAAGGATCTCAACCTTGTTGATGGGTGATACGTTGGCTGAAATTTCAGTCATATGCCGCGGGAGGGAGCTCAAGTCAGGAACAGGCATTTCACCAGACGGAATCAAGGTGGACTGCTGACCAGGACCCGGAGTCTTACTAGCCTCAATTTCGCTCAATCCTCCTCCGACGTCACTTTTGACATCTCTGGCACTGCATTCGAGCTACCTGTGATCATGACAGCCCATACATGGGCGTCTTCTACCAGTAGATTCAACTGGGCTCGCGGTCTGGCGATGAGGCCGCCTGAGTCCATCGGGAACTGTCAGTCCATCTGCCCCATAGCGACCGAAAGTTCCGAGGCCCCTTTGACTGGAGGTCTGTCGCGATTCCAGATTTAGGGTACTTCGGAGGTAATGTGATTATGATTGAGGTCATTCCACGTTGAGAAAGCTGACAGAGCGTCCGTTAAGTGCCATGGCTTCACATACGGCTGTCTTCCCAATGCTGACCAAGGACCAAGTGAGCTACCGACCCAACGGGCGCCCTCTCGCGCACTGTGGACGGCTGGAAACACTTGCTCCCTCCTTACATCTGAGGCTAACTATCTCACTTTGGTGCATCTCCGCTTGGGACGCTCCTGTGGCACTCAAATCCGCAGACACTGTCGCCATGTTGGCGGCGTCCATAATCTCGATTAACAACGTCCGTTTACGAGCCTCGCGGAATCGGTTTGGTGCTTATATCAGCGGTCGTTGGGACTCTTGAGGCTGAATGAGGTCCGCCTATGAATGGGACAACCATCGGACTCCTCGGTGAAGGAGGAATCTCCACGATTTCCCAGTGGGTTTTGGAACAGCATCCAAAAGAAAACTGCCGTACAGTCCACGGAGGAGGGTTTAGGGGTGCACCATTCGACAATACTTCCCAGTCCGCGACTTCTCCCATTGGTAGTTTGCCGGCCTTGCGTTTGATCTTCATCCGATCTGTTGAGGCATGGTTTTGGGAATGGGAGAGACAACATTGGGAGTCTCATGCCGTATAGACGTGTTCTGGATGAAAGTCACGTTGGCCAGGAAGGTTATGGTGGCGGAAAGACAAGTCGGCGGTGAGGAAAGGGGTACTCATAAGCTTGGACCATGCCCTCCCCCCAAATCCCGAATCCTGAAACGCATTGAACTAATTTTTTCCCCTTTCATGTTGGGCTTTTGGGAAAGCTGAAATCTGGTTCAACCTGGTACCACATGTTTGCGAGCAGTGCAGTACAGCGACAGCTGCAGTTTAAACCATACACGAGTTGACGCCTAGGTAGCTACGCCTCGCAAAACTTCGTGTTCCTCAACTCACAAAGATGTTCCAAACTTCTCCCCTTCTCCTCGAACCTCGCCGCGAATACGAGGGCCTTTGCCAGGAATTACGTCCAGTCAATACATTAGGGTAAGTTTAGGGTGTCGTTATCAAAATCAAGTCTACACACCATCTCATGCATAATGGCTGCTTATTCCTGCTTGTTTGATATAATTACGGCCTCACCTGGCCTCACTGGTCTCTAAAAGTATCCGCCATATTAGTGTCACTTCCGCGTCGAACATTGCAGCCATGAAATTCCAGAAGACGCACAGGATGGCTTTGGGGCGATGTCTCTTCTTCGGAAGAACGTGGCCACCATGCGGTCTCGTCTGATATCTATAGGTTAAACATGCTCAGCTCTGGGTTTCTTCTCTCCCCTCTTGTCAGTCGCCTATCAGGAAACCATGCTATTGCAATGCCTCGCCCGCCTCCTGAAGCTTTTGCGCTGTTACTGGACATCCTGGACTTCATGTCGACCTGTCTCTGGGATGCTTATCCTCTTATCGCTCCTCCGCAAGCGATTCTCTCACAATAAGCCAGAATCAAGCCGGTTGTCATTCTCCACACACGAGCTTCCAAGTGTAGTCCAGGCAGTCAGAACAGTCATTGGCGCCAGCTATGTACCTCCACAGTTCGATGGGGGCCGAGGCGTCGAGGCGCCACCAGCCAATTCAGTAATTGGCTTGACTCCCTCCTCTCCACAGCCCGTACGAAAATATTCCCAACTGGAATTTCTCAGCGGCGGTGATCCTAGCATCATAGTCCCCGCCGGTGATCTTGCCACAGAAGCACATTCAGCAAATTCGTTGAGATCTATCTCTCGCGCTTCTGGCGCTTCCTCCTCCGACAATCATACACCGGGGGAGCGTTCGTCGCTCGATGGGAGACCCACATCTTCGCTACACCACCGTTCACCGAGCTACGTCGCGGATAACCTGTCACCTGCGCGCCATATAGAAGGCTACCTGAATGCTACAGGGCCTTCCCTGGCTCCCCCCCACCCTAACCTGGCAATCCCGATATCATCTTTCGGTCCCCATGACCCGTTTCGACCCGCTAGTCGTCTCTCTGTCAGTAGCTGTAATTCACGGGGACGTGCCTCTTATCGACGTTACGAGGGTTCTTCACGATGTGCTGGTATAGGGATATCGAACCTGCAATCTCCCTCCACAACAACTCTCGCAGGTGGTAGATCTTTTGTGGGACCATCTGATCACACGGAGTCTCGTCTCATTGCGCCTCCAAAGAGCCCGAATGGGACAGTCCCCGGCGATCCGATTGCTGTGCACCTGATACCAATATCCGCCGATGACCTGCCACGATATAAGAGGCAGAGCTTTAATGCGAATCTGGTTATGCAAGTGTAGCATCAGTTGCGCAGTCGGGTTATTACTAACAAGTAGGATTTACAGAGATCCAGAAGTGTCGTGTCACGACATACCGGGTTTGACGTTCAAATACCCCAGTCCCCGGTCGGTAAATGGCAAGGCGTGATGCAATTGATCGTACTGATTCTCAGCTCAAGGGATTTCATCCGAGATGGCTGGACGACTGAAGTTCATCCGGAAGGAGCACGCTACTTCATCAATAATGCCATGGTGGACGAATTTTCACTTCTGCCCGGATGACTGGCGACTAACTCCTCTCATCAGAGGACATGTGTGGAGGTTGACATCTTCGATGATGACATTTTCACAGATGTAAACTTCTTTGCGAATTGGCTGCACGACCGTCTGTGCGATGTGGAAAAGCATATTCCTGTTTTGAAACTCGAGGACGTTCTGATCGTCCTCGAACCACAGTCCGACGGACTTGAAATCGTGTGCTGTTACTACCTTGTCAATCTACGCGATCGGTATCTATTTTGGCTCAGTGACTATGATGCAGGCAGTATTCTTCGAGATTGCAAAGGCGTCACACTTCCTACCCACACGGGTATGTGGTGCTTCGTTGACGTGATACTTCTCTTTATTCTCATCAACCCAGGGCTCGCTGTTCGCGCACAGTACTGGTGCAGTAGACCATTAGTGTGGGTTACGCGCTTTCTATGTGGCATAAATAGGCATTGACTGGGTTTCTAGTGTCATCATTTCTTGTTGACCCTGGCAGCAACAGGAAGCATTGCGACCTATTCCCTCACTTGTGTCCAGTGACTCAGGACTCTGTCGACGAAGTCAAAGGCATGTTGCTTCATGCCTATAATGGTTCGTGACACGCTGGTTCAAACACAACCACGCCCATAAAATACACAGAGCAGCTGACTTCACTAGTATCTTGCGCGCCTTTCACGACCGAAGAACTCAGATGTCACCTCGACGTTATAGAGAAGATTGACGGTAATTTCGTACCCCATTTACTTTCCATCTTTCTTATGCTCTTTGGCATCAGTCAAGAATGCTATTCAGAGACCATATTCGACGTGCATAATAAGTGAGCTAGATAATCACAAGCTCCCTCGGCTCAAGGTGCTGACCTCCCTTGAGGTAGAGTAATGTATTCTCTCGGTGAGAACAACTTTATCTTCACTTTTTCGCACTACTTGATTCTCACTCCACCAGTCAAAAACCAGTATAGGAACTTCCATGGCGAGCTGGGGGCTCGACTGAGCTTCAATCAGACGGTTCACGGCTGGACCTATACTCGGTCGAAGACTATGAGCATTGTGTCACCACTTCTTTTTAATGCCCCTGATGCCCATACCCGATCTCTGCACAATATCTTTGTGGATGGGATCGCGAGGGTCCATACTTGGGATGAATTTACTGCCATGCTCAACAAAGAGCTGCAAGATTCAAATCTCTTGGTCCGTGCTAATTAATTCTGGCGCAACATTACCTTATCGTCGACTGCAGGCTACAGTTCTGTTGGGCGTAAATGTGGGGTTTCTGGCCATCGGGAGCGTCGACGACGGAAATGGCCGGGCCTTCTCTCAGATCGCCAGCTATATGTCGCTGATTGCCAGTATTGGAAGCATCGTCCTGGGGCTGATATTTGTCCGGAATAATCGTTCGTCTGGCCTTGAAACTATTGTGGACACTGTAAGCTATCCATGCACCTCTGATCCCATTTGCTCAGCAATACTTATGACGTTAGGCGCGTTTCTTGGAAAGAAACAACGACGAGAAACACGGCCTCGAGAAGCTTGCCATCGTCTACAGTCTTCCGTATGCCTTCCTCATATGGGGGTGAGTCTGTCCTGCCACCCGCTAACGTACCGTGCTCACAGCATGTCCACAAGAATGTTTTTCTTCCTAGTCGCATTTTCAGTCGAATGGTGCAAGCCTGGAGACATATCTTCTTGGGTGCTTGTCGGTGCCATACTGTTCTCTGTCGGTGCTCTCATCATATGGGGAGCCTATACCGCAGGGGATGGCCGGGAAAGGGTTCGACGAAGACTACAGTCATCGAATGTGCTTTTCTGGCTTCGTTCTTGGTTCAAAATTGGGGCGCAGTCCATAAGTGAAGCGCAAGACAGCGGGAGTACTTCATCGAAGCCAAATTTGAAATGGTGGTCCTACCACTGGCGCAGACGCCGCGGAAGGAGTACTGGGGAGCCTCTGAGTACAAATACTGAGAGTGCTGTACCCACATTTCGCTTGCACAGGGGGACTGTGGATAATATGGAGCTGCCGGAGATCAATAGCACACTTGATCAACAGTGGAATTCGGCCTCGGCATAACGTCCATATTGTAATTTGTATGTATGTACTGTGTTATGATGCATATCTTCCCGCCAATCCGCCGAGCGGCAAGTCCCGAATCGTCAGAAAATTCCCAAATTGGTACAGTAGGTTGTGTTGGCGGCTGTTGACGGTCATGTGGCGTCCGTCGTTTGCTGTTGGCAGTGCACTCGTCCCTCAGAACCCTCGATGGCTCATCTTCGTCGCATCCATTCTCCAAGACATTCGCGTCATCGATAGCGTCTCTGAATTCGATCATTTCCGCGACGAACTAGCTCAGCTACTTGCTAACTCAGTTGTCAACTGTGCCGTTCATCGATGCGAAGCTCGTTTCCCTTTTGAAACAGGACACGACCTTAAGGCGTAGTAATACATACGCGTCGGAACAGATTTCTATAAGCCGATCAGCTGCCTCCTGAATTCGAAAACTCACATCACCACCCCCTCGCCTCGTAATCCGCGAGTGTGTCCTTTGTGGTGTCGGGGATGATACGATACCGGAGACCCAATATTTCGGCTGCTCGAATCGTCTTGTATTTGCGCATAGGAACGGTAGCTGTGTCCGCGGGACTAGCGTCAGGGCTACTCAGTGGGAGTCCATTCAACAGCTTGGGCGGCGGGGAGACGGCATGAGCAGCATTGACTAGGGGAGCATTAATCGCGAGGCACACTCGGAGTGGCTTGTGCTTACCGAAGTCCTGCCACGTCCACGCGCCTGTGAAACAGAAAGCACTCTGCATTTCATCATATGCGAACACCAGACAAAGTATAACATACCGGCAGCGACGATGATTCTCTTCGAGCCAGCTGCAGGTCTCTCGAGGGCGAGCGTATGTGCTTCGGCAAGATCACGCACGTCAATCCAGGTTCCACCTTTCGTCCCGGTAGCAGTGTGCCCTATCAGGTGGTTGTACCACAGCAACGCAGACTCGTTGAGGGAGGCGGGCGTGGTCACTTCGTGGATTGCAGGCTGGCGAGGAAGTTGGGTTGAGTACGCAACCACGCATAGGAAACTTAAACCACTCGCTGACCCCAAAGACCTATTCAATCCTGGATGAGGGGTAAGGAGGCGTCGCAAGTAGGAAGAACGCACAAAAGGTGGAATGAGCACTGTGATATCCCAGCTAAGTCCGCCCTGATTGTCCTCCCAGAATTGCCACACCGCTGCTCAGCAAAATTAGAGCATGAGAGAGGCTATTGTTGGAAATACACTAGACTGGGGCACGCACCTTTCTCTGCGAGTGTCTTGGAAGCCCTGTATTTCATAATCCCAGTCAGAGCGGGACCACCTTTTGCGAGAATCTCGAGGCTCTGCTCGTTCCAATCACTTTCATCGAACTCTTGTGGGTTCGGGTCGTCGTGGAGGACTGCAGCGCAAGACGAGGTAACAACGATACGTTTTAAAGAAGTCCTGGGTGGGATGTAACGGGTGAAAGCCTGGCAGAATTGGGAAACAATGGTACTCACCCATGTGCAAGGGCACTCTGGAGGATGCCGACGGTGCCGTTGACCGCAGGTGTGATCAGTTCTAGGGAGAGATGAGGACGGACGGGGACTCCGACATGTGTGGGTCGAAGTCACCATAAGGGTCTTCTGCTTCTAGCTGTACGGGGGATGCGATATGTTCTATGGCGTCAACGCCCTTCACAGCCTCGTCAAACGCGCCTTTCTGTTGGCGTGTACGGCACAATCAGAAATTAACCGCCATGTAAAAAACTAGAACAGGCCTTCGTGATGTCCGCAACAACCACAACTTCATGTCGACCACCGTACTCACCGAATATCTTCTTCAGGTGCTCGCCCTTTCTCTCGGTACGGACGGCGCTGCGCACTGAGTAGCCACGTTCGAGGAGGGTGTGTACAACCCAGCTACCGATGTATCCATTAGCGCCAGACACGAGAACCTTTTGCAAGTCTGGGGGAGGTTGCAGAGAAGGCATAAGGCAGGATGGGAGAAAATGCCGACGGCCGGCTGGAGTTCTGCCTATGTCAGTGGGTGCTTCACTATCCAAGTCAACCTTTAAAGCAATGTCAACGTTACATAGGCGCCCATCCTCGACTCGGAGCCGGGATCGAGTCGGCAGTAAAGGTGCGCTGCCACCAACATCCTATTGGAAAGCTGCATTCCTTCCTTCGCTCAGCATGTGGCCTGGGTTGAAAAAGTCCAAAATCCACACCGGCTCGGAGTTGCAGTGTCCAGTGCCGAGCAACTCGACCTGGAGGCTTAAATATCTAAACAAATCACATGATGGTCCCGTGTAACTCTGCCAGTGGACGACATAACGGCATCACGTATCAGTGTCCTCAGGATCATCATCGTAGCACGCTGTGCGCAGTCCAAAGTCTCCGGTACAACGTCATCGTTCTGCTGCGCAATGACAGCCTGCGCAATGTGCGATTCTTTACAGGAATTTACATTAAATTGTGCACGGGGTCAAGTTGGCGACATAGCCCGTGGCCAAAAAAATCAGAAGCCAAGCTTGATAGGATTGCTTGGTTGCTGTATAAAACCCTCAACAGGTACTACCCCAAAGATCTCAGCCCTTCTGCTTCTGCTCCGTTTTTTTTTTTTTTTTTTTTTGAGTCAATTCATGTCTATTCGGGTTCTGCTCCGTTGATCTGGCAGCGATGAAAGTATTCGCCGCACTTTCGTTTTTTGCTTCGGGCGAGCTGGCATTTGCCATGTCAAACTGCCGCTGTGTATACGGCGAGACATGCTGGCCGAGCTCGTCTCAATTTGCACAGCTCGAATCGGTGCTCTCTCAGCCCCTCATATACCCCCGCCCAACAGCCGCCGTATGCTACCCCGCCTCCAATCCGTCTGGGAACTGCAGTGGCCTAGCTGCCACCTGGACCGACGGTAACTGGCGTTCCGACCAACCCGGGACGATGGAGGCTCCGAATTTCGAGACCTATACGTTCAAAAATGGGACTATCAGTGCGTGTTATACAAATACGACGCTTGATGTCCCGTGTGGCCAGGGGAGCGTGCCGGTTGTGGGCATCGACGCGAGAGGGCCAGCAGATATCCAGGCCGCGGTGCAATTTGCTGTCAAGCATGACCTTCGTCTCGTAGTTAAGAACACGGGGTAAGGGCTCGTTCAATATATTCCATGTCCATTAGTTGTCTAAGGAATGTTATCTAGGCACGATTACCTAGGGCGAAGCGCCGCCCGGGGTGCCTTTGTAGTTTGGACACATAATATGAAGAATATCACGTATAACGCGACATTCGTTCCGCAAGGTGCACCGTCTAATGAGACTTACGATGGTATGTTTGCACGCGTCCGACTCCTTGACAGCGAATTCATTGAATCGTGTATATGTATAGCTCTCACTGTCGAAGCTGGTGTCCAATGGCACGAGGCCTACGCTGCTATCAACGCCCAAGGACGCATGATGGTCGGTGGGATATCGGTGGGAGGCTCGGTTGGCGCTGCTGGTGGATGGGTACTAGGAGGCGGACACAGCGTCCTGTCCCCTACATACGGCCTCGGTCAGTGTTTTGTTTCTCCTATCGCAACGTAACTGTTGTTGCTCACCTCGCCCCATCGATTTGTATACCTACAGGCGTCGATAACGCCATCGAGATGTCTGTCGTTCTCTCAACAGGCGAACACCTCGTCGTAAATTCATACCAGCACCCAGACCTCTTCTGGGCTATGCGTGGGGGAGGCGGGGGGACGTACGGGATCCTGACCTCCGTGACATACCGCACGTACCCATCCCTCCCCGTCCAAACCGCCATCTTTGCTGCCAATGCAACAAACTCGGCAGTCTTGCAAAACCTCTTCACCGAGCTCCTCCACATCCACCCCGCCCTCTCCGATGCCGGCTGGGCGGGTTACGGTGGGACCTCTAACAGCTCGCTCTACTTCCTCTGCGTCAAACCAAATGGCACAGAAGCACAGGCTAACGAGACATTTTCCCCATTCCTCTCGTTCGCGCAGAACCTCACCGCGCAAGGCCTCACCAGCCAGTGGTACACTTTGGGCTATGACTCCTGGTACGAGTTGTACACGCTGTACTTTTCTGGCGTGGGGCAGGTAGGCGGGAATATAATGCTGGGCTCGCGTCTCATCCCGAGAGAGACACTTGATAATCAGTCGGGGGAACTGTCGGATATCTTGTTTCCAAATGGGCTGACGTGGAAGTGGGTCTTGCATCACGCGAAATTCTTTCACCCCTGACGTGACCGGATGCTGCTTGTAGTTTCGTGGCGGGCGGGGAGGTATCCAGGATTAGCCCCGACTCTGCCGGCGTCAACCCTGCATGGCGGAAAGCCATCGTCCACGTCACCTTCGGCATTGATTGGCCCCTCGGCGCTACCTCGGAGGAGATCGATGGGCTGATTGAGGGGCTCAAAGCGGAGGAGAAAGCGCTGCATGACCTGACCCCCGAGTCCGGGGCGTATTTCAATGAGGTAAGCCCCGAGTTTAGGCAAGGCTCACTCACCAAGACCGGTACTGATGATGTCTCTGTTAGGCTTCTCTGTTTGAAGAGGACTGGCAGTACACATTCTTTGGCACACATTACCCTAGGCTCAAGGCCATTAAGGACAAGTACGACCCCTATCGCTTGTTTGTTGTAGCTGAGGGCGTGGGTTCGGAGGAGTGGGACAGTGAATTGAACTGCCGTACTTCATAGTGACCAGTCGTAGTTCAGAGGTTTACGGCTTGACTGTCCACGACCTCAGCCTTGTTGTTTTTCATTATTGTGTGTGATCGATCTTACCACCAAAGTCTTCGTAATTATTATTTGCATGATAAACTCGGCCCAAGGGAGAATGAGATCGTAGTCAATGCACTGAAAAGCCCATTGTTACGCAGACGGGGTGATCAAGTATACCGGCATTGCTTGTGCAAATGATGACTGAAGCAGATGATCGATCAACGTTTTGCCGACCAACGCACATTCTCGGTAGTGCCTTGACACTTAGATATCATAGCGAGATCCGACATTCACACCTCTGATTAGCGTGCGGCCGTCACTACTTGAGGGGGTGGACAACAGTGCGAAATCTCATCGTGATGCGGACCTCGGTTGACGAGTGAGGTATTGCTGGCGCCGGTGCCGAAGGTAGCAGCACGGTAGGAGACTGAGGAGCTGGGTGTGTAGAAGGAATACGCAAGGGCGTGTCGGCGACGCGTCGATCGCAAAAACGTCCTTCCGTCTTAGTACTGGGCATTATCATCTTGACAAATAACTGGCGCCTACTGGCACATCCCGAAACCCAGCGCCCAGATAAGCATTCAGCAATCAAGCATACCGCACGCCTCAGCACGCGAAGGTCACATCGACGTCAAAACTGGAGAAGAAAGCAAATACGAAGCAGCAGAGAGAAAGAGCAATAATACAATTACGAGTAACGACCGTACTGATAGCTGTATACAGTTGACCCCCCAACCTCTGTTGAGATAAACGAGCGCGATCAAAGACGAGGGTTAGACGACGGACAAAAGAGAACGAAGAGGGAAGATGCCTACGTTCTACCATCACATCGATCGTGTCTAGATAGGGAGTGATAGGGGTTTGAAAGAAAGAGTCCGTGAGTGAGGGAGCCGTCGTGAAACCGCGACATACGTACCGTTGTCTTCCATATCAAGAGATTGAGGCGTATCGTCGTCGTTTATTCTAGACCCGTCGTACAAGAACCTGAGGCAAAACGCATCAATGCAAGTTCATATCCGGTTTGACAGGAATAACATAGTGCGGTTGGTCGGTCGACCAAATAAAAATTCAGGAAAATGGGAAGGGGTAACAGTAAGGGAAGAAAGACGAACCGGATGCTCGCAACGTCTTTGCCAACCTTTGTGGCATATGCACCCTGAAGCTTGCTGAGCTTCGTGTTGCGCTTGATTTTGAAGAATACTTCGTCCCCGGTTGAGCTAACGACCTGTCATTCTTCCGTCAGCTCGTCTGTGCCTCATCTTCACCTTATCGCAGGGTAAAAAGCTCAGTATGCGGTTATATATTACCTTGACATTAATCGGTGATGTATCCTGGAGTTCATCCTGTGGCTTGACGTCTTGGGTCTGTGGGACTTGAGGGTCTTCTTCTGACATTTTGTTACGCAGTTCGTTTGTAGGTGTAGTGGTGATGTACAGGTACTAGACTAGAGCTATAGCGTGATGAAGTGAAGAAGAGAGAGAAGATGGACTTGTGACTTGGTGAAAGCAGGAAGTCGGGTGGCGACAAACACCAACAATCTACTAGATTGATGACCTAATCACGAAAGCATTTTTATCTTTCCCTCGTCCCCCATCTGCAAATCAGCTAGTCTGGCGGATGGATTGAGTAAAATGCAGATTGGATTGTCAGAAGCATATCAGTACTAGACACGGATGAGTAGGATTAAAGGGTGTCGCGCGGAAAAATGATGAAGGAAGTGCTCCGGAGTAGTATGATATGAGGGGAAATGATTGAAGGAGATCATGAATATGTATGCGTGGATGTGAATAGATGATGTCTAATAATTACCATGAAAAGTGAAACTGGAACTCAATCGAAGGACCAATCAAGAAAAAGAAATCACTCGCTCGCTGTCCATCAGCACAAACCACACCCCACACCACTCAATGAAGGCCTTTCCACTCCGAATCTTCCCTCTCAACCATATGCGAGACGTCCGTCCAATGAGGGGGGAGGCCCTCACCCGAGTCCGACGTCCCGGCCAGGGTCGCGGGCGCCGTGATGAACGACTGTGCAGCTGTGCTGATATCAGGGTTACTACTCTCGCTGGGCGGAATATCTCGGGTGGGGATCGGGATACCCAAACGCCCAATCTCAGGCTCGCGCTCCTGGGACTCTGGGCGTGCTGTAAACCGCGAAGTCGTCGCTTCCGATGGGGCAGATATGGATATGCTCGACGGGACTTCATGAAGGACGCGCTCCGACGAGTCATCAGACGCCGGCGAAGTTGGCAACGTTGGTGCCCCCTCCCGGGGAGCGAGGTGTCGCATGGGGTGCCCAAACGTATAGTTCTCCTGACTGCTGTGCACGGCGTCACTGCCAGACCGGGAGCGCGCATCAGAGGAGTACACCATATCCTCCTCCAACCTTGCCATCGACGAATTCGCACGGGACCGCATGGATTGAACCAAATCCAATGACGACCTCGACGCAGCTCCAATACTTTGGATGAGCGACTGCGTCCGCGAACGCACGGCGGATCCAGCACGAGACCTCGACGAGCCAGATTGCGAATTCGATCGAGAGCCAGAGGTTGAGTTGCCTCGGCGGCGCCTGCTGCTAGCTGCGGACGACCGGGGGCTTCGAGTGGGAACACCAAGGAGGCCAACGCTGTCTTCGCCTTCTGCAGCTTCATGAGGGCCTTCTGGCTCAGGCTGCTCCATCATCTGATCCTCCTCTTCCTCCTCCTCTTCCTCTTCGTCGTCGCCTGCATCCATAAATGAATCAAAGCCAGGACCAAATGTCGTATCGTTACTGTCAGCACGCATCCTTGCCTGTGTAGCCCCGCGTGGGAAAGTCACAGGCGACGGGGACGAGGGGAACGAACCCGGGACAGTCCCAGCACGTGCTCGACCTCGACCGGGCTGAGGGTGCCGAGGAGGCATTGGGATAGGACTACCGTACCCGGAAACAGGACTCGACATCCCAGAACTCAGTGCGTGTGAGTGAGGGGACTCGGACGACGTCTCACGATTACCCGTGGACTGTGTCGAGCGCGACACTCTTGAGTTTGCTGAATGCGAGTTCGTCGACGCACTGGTGTGGGTTTTCGGCGTTGAGTGTGTCGGGGCACCGGATGAGGTTGAGAGACTGCCTCCGCGTGCTGGACGGCGGAACTGGAAAGGGTAGCGGGATACTACTGGCTGACCGAGGCTTGACATGGAGCCTGACGTGCGGGGGTGAGCCTCACTGCTTTCACCCGCTTCCTCCTCTTCCTCTTCCTCTTCTTCCTCTTCCGCATCTTCTTCCTCCTGCTCTTCTTCCTCCTCTTGGCGCGAATGACGGCTCTCGGCAGGAGACCTCCGCTTTTCCTTCCTGGAACCAGGAGAAGGCGGGAACGGTATCTGGTCTTTCGAGGACACCTGTGCACCATACCCCGTAAACGGATACGGCAGTGTCATGAGCGGTTGCGAACCAGAAGGCCCAGCAGCAGCCTCTCTATCCCTGCTCGAGCGCTTCACGACCTTCGGGATAATATCCGCGAACTCCGGCGAGGGCACCGTAGGCTCCCCCTTTGGCCTCTCAAACAGGTCATCCGAAAGCATCCCGCGTCGCGCAGGTGGTGGAACCGAAGGGAACCCCACAGCCGCCAGCACCTGCTCCACCTCGAACGCAGGCGCAGTCTCCACGCCAAGCATCTCGCGGTCCCGGACCTCAGACCCTTCCTTCTTCGCCGCGCTCCACCGCGCAGGCGGCTTCACCGTCAAGCAAAAGTCGTAGGCCTCCTGGATGCGCAGCCTGGTACAAGCCTTCCAGCTCCAGGGAAGAGCGTCCGCTTCTGACACGGCGTCGCTGTACACAGACATCGTCTTCTCGGCATCTTCTTCTTCCCAACGATAGCGTGGGCCACAAAGCCCTGCGCAACCTTGGCCACTAAGGACCCAAAGTCCGATCCTATGAGAAAGATCAGCTAGTACTAAATAGATATCGTGTAGAGGATGGCTCACCAGCTAAGGAACATGACAAGGAAGCGCCAAGCCGTCCATGCGGCATTGGCTATCAGGACGCCACGGGCGTAATTAGTCAGCGTACCATCTGACGCACGGAAGAACGTCCCATCCCGACCAGTCGTGGTGCCAGCATCGAGCAGGGCCATGTACTCGGGATTAGCGAACGAAAACGACAAGAGCAATGCGAGAGCGAGACCCGCTCGGGGAATGAGGAGGGCGACAGTCGGTAGGTTCTGTGAGTAGAACCAGAAAGTCTCGGCGATACCATCGCGAAGACTGCCATTTTCACCGAAAAAGGCGGAGAAACGGATGTACTGCATGAAGCAGAACGTGGTGTAGGACGTCATGGAAGTCAAGTTGAAAGCAGACGAAGAGAGGTAAAGAGGAGTGATCAGCGGGCGTTCTTGGGGTTCCAATAGTCAGCTTGGAGTTCAATAGGGCATAGAGCGGAATATACTCACTGACGCGCCATCGCCGATAAAAGGAATAGACAAGCTCATACATAATGAAAACCACGAGGATCCAAACCAGCCAGCAGGCAATATACGCAGCGGCACCCAGGGCCCAATTCCTACCAGAACCTGGCACGCCAGGCGCTACGGGGTTGGGATATCTGGCAACTCTGGACCAAGGTCAGACACACAAAGGCGCGCACAAGCTAACAGAAACCCACTGTAAAATTATAAATACAGCATTGAAGTCGAAGAAGGTTTGCACAGGAATATGATAGAACGTGATGAGGGGGAGGAGATAGAAATAAAGTCGGGCCAAGAATGAGGGGTTACGCAAAAGTTCCGGATGGAGGCCTACGGAACGAAGCTTAGGTCGAGGCATGCGGTCCTGTGCATTGATCGCAGCTGAGACCAGCGTCGGGGACATTCCCGCAGTTGTAGCACGAGACCACACACGGGGACGCAGCAGATTGCTACTGACTCGTGACTGGTCAGTTGGTTCTCGACGGCCGACCGCGTCTTGTAAGCTGACGACGCGAACAGAGCGTGGTGTGGCCTTTCGACCACCAGTGAACTGTTCGCTCGGACCAGGATCGAACATTCCAACTGATGAGTGGAATGTAGAGGCCGGCGCTGGTGGTGGAGGACGCTTCGGGAGCCAAGACGGATAGCCTTCGGAACCGTCGGAAATCCTTGGGTGAGTCGACGAAGAGGGACGTTCGGAAACGTCTCCTCGCTGGTCCGTTGGGGAATCGCCCTGCGCATAAGCGCTGGGAGGCGACTCTGACGAAGAGCTGGGCTGTAGTCGTGACATGTCGTTAATAAAAGGTGATTATCATGCAAAAAGACGAAGGCAAGTCGTGAAGACGTCGGGTGCGTTGGTACCGCGTATAAAAAGATGACTGTTTTTTGGGTTGTATGGAATGCGAATCGATTAGCAGATAGGCAAGGCGAGTAAGATAACGGCCTGCAGAGAGCAATGGGAGGGAGAAGATGGCAGCCTCGTGTTTCTGTCACGATCGTGAGCCTCGTGTCTTTGGCTTTCCGCGAGTGAACCAGGCAGAAAATAGAGGGAGACGCGCAGGAACCAACATGCGAACAACACGCCCTTGAAAAGTACAACCCCCTGCACCAAATATGGTAATTCGAACCAAAATACTTCCGCTTACCATCGTGACTGAACTCCTTACGGCGACTCTGACGGCACGCGCAAGATATATCAGAACCTGAGGAAAAGAAAGAAAATGAGGGGATGGCAGATGCGCACAGCGGTCTGGTAGAGCAGCTGCCCGCGCTGCAGGTAAAACGAGTGACGGTCAACAAGGTTGCGATGATGGTGGTACAGTCAAGAGTTGTGTATCCATAGGTATCCATGTATTTTTTCCCGACAAATGTCGACGTTGCTATGTGTGCACCTACTGTACAACAAAACCATGGTAAACCGAAAATACAATTACAACAAAAGAAGTAACCCCCCACACACATAAGGACATCCTTCATTTCCTGTTCATATCAGAAAATCGAGATGCGCACTGTGTCCCTCGGCCAAAGAAAGCAACTTCGTCAACGAAAGGCCAGAATATTACCCTTCTCTCCGCGTGAAATGCAGTACGTCAGATCCCACCCCATATACCGACTGCCAATCAAAATCACTCTGTTGGTTCTCCTTACCAAACGCCTCCAGCAACATCGCACCTTCTTTCGTCCCATTCACCACCGGCCGCGCATTCTCCGCCGTCTTTCCCCTCGCCCCCTGCCCGTAGATGCGCGATTCGTCCTTCGAAAGAAAGGTCCCAATGCTGCGAAACGTCAGGCTGATCCGGTGACCGTCCGCAAATTGTTCTTCCGCGGACTTGAGATGCATAGGCCGATTGTCATGGTTGATCCCGTGCAGCCACTTCGTATTCGTCTCGAGCCCCATTACGAACATCGAGTTGTGTGGTAACGGGATTTTTTGCGCTGGGCGGGGGTCCCCCGATTGAGGTACGGCGTCCCTCTTGGTGCGAAGCGTCATCACGCGTTGGGCACCAAGGCTTACGTTGATGATCTTCGAACCAGGGACCACGTCGATCGTCTTGTCTGAGTGCTCAGAAATATAATCAGCACCAGTGCGATAGTGCTGGATGAGGACGTGGTTGACTCGATGTTCGCGTCCGAGCGACTTTGCGAGAGTCTCTTCGACTGCCTTGCGAATGAGGGACACTGTAGGCGAGAAAGGAAGGAGTTTGGGTGACTCGTCTGCTGGGTGCCGATAGATCGGGAAGCTACAATAGGTGGCACCTGACATGAGCTATAGACAGCCGGACGTGCATGATAACACTCGCCTCCCATCTTCCGACACTTCGCCCTGGACAGCAACCTGCCTCGGTACCTCCCCACCTGGTATATTGGAAGGTCAGTCACACGATCGCCCCAAATTGTCTGAGATCTACGTGCCTCGATGATGCATGGTGTTCCATTGAACCTCTTTCCGTAGATCTTCGAATACTATTTTCGCTGATTCGGGATCAGGACCCAGGAGATCAAGCACAAGCCATGAGTCTCCTTCTCCAAGTGTGTCTCCTACACCGAGGCTTGGAGGTGGCTTATGAGGCCTTGTGGGGTATCAGTGAGCAATACGGAAACGGGGTTAGGAGGTTGACAGGCACATTACTTGTCGAGTACACGTTAAGGTGTGTTGATCGTGGTCAACCTTGGCCTCGGCGAGGTTGTGAACTTCCGAAGGCTGTCCCAACTGGAGGCGATGTCAATCCGAGTTACCGAGAAAACCACCGTCGATCAGTTGATCATTGATGAAGACGATACGAGTCAACCCCAAATCCACCCACGTGGGAGACGTCTGATTGCACCTTGAATACGCACCTCTCTCGTGTCGGAGGCCTACCAAAAATAAATACGAGGACGAAACTTAAGCACGGTGTTAAGTAGTACACGTGAAGGCAGACTCGGACGAGGCACAACTAAAACGGTTGGCGCGTGAGTTTTCCCGTTCATCAAGGCCGTTCAACGACCATGACCGGTGACCATCTATGTAACTTATGTGATTATATTTCCCTCAGATATATAACCCCAATGACTACTGTAATTGGTATCGGCAAGTCGTGCTCCTCATCCATCCACAGCCAAAATACTCAAACGTGGTGGGTTGTTCGACAGTATACATGCATGATCTAATCAGAGTTCAACTGACAAGCTAACAGACAACCATATTGACGATGAAGAGAAGGTCGATAATGAACGTGTATGTCGAGTGACGGATCCAAAGGGCACGCGTATGACTCGAGTTACGGTCACGACGTAACTACTGATCAGATCTTTCTTCTTCCAATCCAAGCCGTCGATTCACAACCGATCACGCCGCACGGCAGTTCAAACCGCTATCCCACTCCTCAGATCCGACACCCTCAGCGACGACAAACAAGCTATGGGGGTCATACTTGTCCTTGATAGCCTTGAGCGCGGGGTAGTGCGTCCCAAAGAAAGTGTACTGCCAATCCTCTTCATACAACGAAGCCTGGCAGAGCAAAATCAGCACGGTGTCGGTGTGTGCGTCGCCTTGATTCCTACCTCGTTGAAATAAGCCCCTGACTCAGGCGTCAGATCATGCAAAGCTTTCTCCTCCGCTTTAAGCACCTCGACCAACCCATCGATCTCCTCGGACGTAGCTCCGAATGGCCAGTTGAACCCAAATATAACATGGATGATGGCTTTCCGCCAGGCAGGGTTAACACCGACGGAGTTTGGGTCAATCTTCGATACTTCTCCGCCGGCCACGAAGCTACGAGGTCGT
The DNA here is from genome assembly GCA_021014945.1 of Leucogyrophana mollusca. NCBI lineage: Eukaryota > Fungi > Basidiomycota > Agaricomycetes > Boletales > Leucogyrophana > Leucogyrophana mollusca. The sequence continues at coordinate 33,455 of MU266515.1, read as the reverse complement.
CAGGCCGCGAAACATTGTAAAACGACGATGTAGGACTGACTTCCAAGTAAGCTGGTTAGTAAATAAGATATCAGACAATTCCTTCGATTGATTTTCGAGGGTTTCTCGTGGGATGAGACGCGACCCAAACATGACATTCTCGCCGTTCTGCCCTGCGCCGGAATAGTACTGAGTGTATAAGTCATACCACGAGTCATAGTACAGCGTGAACCAATCCGGTGAGACCCTGCGACGTGAGGTTTTGTGCGAACGCAAAGAACGGATCAAATGTCTGGTTGGCCTGTGCTTCCGTGCCATTGAGTTTCATGTAGAGAAAATAGAGCGTGGAGTTGGAGGCTGCGCCATACCCGGACCATCCAGCGTCGGATAGCGCGGGGTGGATGTGAAGGAGCTCCGTAAAGAGGTCTTGCATGACCGCTGAGTTCGTCGCATTTGCGGTGAAAAACACAGATTGGGCGGGGAGGGATGGATATGTGCGATACGTCACGGAGGTCAGGATCCCATATGTCCCACCACCGCCTCCACGCATAGCCCAAAACAGGTCCGAATGCTGGTACGAGTTCACAGTGAGGTGTTCGCCTGTCGATAGGACGACGGACATCTCAACGACGTTATCGACACCTAAATAAATCATTGAGAATGAGTGTCGCGATCGCATATTAAGAAGTCAAGTACTGACCGAGCCCATATGTGGGGGACAGCGCACTGTGCCCACCGCCCAACACCCACCCACCAGCAGCTCCGACTGAGCCTCCTACTGACGCTCCACCGACCATCATGCGTCCTTTCGCCTGGACGGCGTCGTAGGCTTCGTGCCATTGCACGCCAGCACCAAGTGTAATGGCTGCAAACGACTCGCTTGTGAACGAGCATGAACAGGAGCCGGATGTGCTAATGCTTACCGCTATGGGTCTCGTTGCCTGGTGCCCCCTGAGGAACGAATGACGCATCATAGGTGATATTTTTCATATGATGAGTCCAAATCACAAAAGCACCCCTCGCAGCACTCCGTCCGAGTTAATCATGTCTAAGCCCTGTATAAGTTTGGAGTTCGTGGTGAGGCAGATAGTCGAGTGACTTACCCCGTATTTTTGACCACGAGACGGAGGTCATGGCTGACAGCAAACTGGACGGCAGCTTGGATATCCGCTGGGCTACGCGCGTCCACCCCAATGACTGGTACACTTCCCTGGTCGCACGGAACACCAAGCGTCGTATTCGTATAGCACGCGTCGATGGTTCCGTTCTGGAACGTATACGTCTCAAAATTCGGTGCCTCCATGGCCCCAGGTTGATCAGCCCGCCAGTTACCGTCGGTCCAGGTGTTAGCAAGGCCGCTGCAATTCCCGGACGGATGCTCAACCGGATAACATACAGCAGCCGTTGGACGAGGGTATATGAGCGGTTGGGAGAGCTCTGATTCAAGTTGTGAGAACTCGGACGAGCTGGGCCAGCATTCTTCACTGTAGACACAGCGGCAGTTCGAAGATATCGCAAATGCCCTCGAGGCAAGCAGTGGGAGTGCGACGAAGATTTTCATCGCCACAAGGGAGACAACGGTGGAGCCGAACAGAGGTGAGTGACTCGCGAATCTCCATCCGGAGGACTTTATAGCAGCAGGTTTAGTCCACTCGGTCTCTGTCTACCTCTCCGACGTTCCCAAATTCTCTGCGAATTCCTGAAAAGGATAGCACAATGCGCAGGCGGCGCAGCACCACGATGAGACCCAAATCTCAGACCTACTCTTCGACTGCACAGCGCGCAGTGATCTGCACAGTCACAGCCCCGTCCCTCCACCTAAGACTGGTAAGTGCTCGTGTGAGCAACCCGTTTGGTATGGTTTGGGAAACCTACCTATTTGAGTGGGTTTCGCAGGTCTGTCCACCATCACAGCGTCACTGGATGATCATATATAAAGCTCGAGAGTGAGGTGTCGCTTTGTGAGTGTTCAAATGCCAGTCTGGAATGTGAATGCCGTCACATAGGGCTATACTATTACTAATTCGCATCAAATTACGTTTTTTGTGAAACGCTTAATAGTCACTGTTGTACACCCTCCTTAACTCGACAAAGGACTGAGAAGGTGGCGAGTAGAAAAAAAGGCAGGAATCATGTACGGTTCATGTTGTGAATGCTATCCAAAAGGATATTCGACATTGCCTTAAGTGTTAACTAGTAGCTTACCTCGCTGTTCGGGACTCTGGCCATGGTACGAGAGGGTACGAGTCGTTATGCATTAGCACCAAGTCTATGCTGCGCCGTTGGCTGCAAGTCGTCGATCATCGATCATCTTGTAGTCCGGGTCTCGGTCTGTCTCAGTGAGAATCTTTTAGTGAGGTCGATCGAGGTATGTAATAATGCGCTGTCAATGTTCGTCAGTTGCCAAGTTTGCGTCAAGGACAAAATTGAAAAGCCACCATCGCTCCGAGTTGGCATTTGCACTGGTTTCACCAGAAGCAGTTGATGATAGTCCTTCGCCACTCGCAAAACAACACAACGCGACGGCAGATTCTGTATCGCGGAAAAGCAAACAAACGAAATTGAAGGCGCCCGAGGCGATCCGACTCACTACTGGATTAAAAATATCAACAGGAGACGAAACGACTGGATGTCCTACTCAGGGACTTTTAGTGACACATTGCTACCACCACTTCCTACAGTTCAGGTCACTGTCCCAATCCTCCGACCCAACGCCCTCAGCGACAACGAATAAGCCGTGGGGGTCATATTTGTCCTTGATAGCCTTGAGCGCCGGGTAGTGCGTCCCAAAGAACGTGTACTGCCAGTTCTCCTCGTACAAGGAGGCCTGTCCCATCAATATTAGAATGCCGCCAGCGTGACCGGCATTGAGCGCCCTTACCTCATTGAAGTATGCTCCAGACTCGGGCGTCAGATCACGTAGAGCCTTTTCTTTCGCCTTTAATATATCGATCATGCCATCGATCTCCTGCGATGAAGCGCCGAATGGCCAAGCTATACCAAACGTGAGGTGAATGATGGCCTTCCGCCATGCCGGGTTCACACCCGCAGAGTTGGGGTCGATCTTGGATACTTTCCCACCAGCCACGAAACTATGGAAGAAGCAGCATCCAAGCCTGCGTCAGGAGTTGTAAAACGTGGGGGTCATAAAAAGACTCACTTCCAGCTCAAGTTTATGGGGAGCAAGATATTGGTCAGCTCCTTCGAGTTCTTCTCAAGTGTCTCTCGCGGGATAAGGCGCGAACCCAGCATCGTATTTCCACCATTCTCCACCCCACCGGAAAGGTAGGTCGAGTAGAACTCATACCACGTATCCTCATACACGGGCTTCGTAACGATGGAGAGGCCCTGGGAAGTGAGATTCTGTGCGAACACGACGAACGAGTGGAAGCTCTCATTGAGCTGAGCTACGGTGCCGTTGGGCTTCATGTACGCGAAGAAAAGGGAGCTGTTGGAGGCTGAACCGTATCCGGACCATCCAGCGTCGGAGAGCGCAGGGTGGATGCGCATGAGCTCGGTCATCAGCGTGTTCATGACAGTAGGATTGGTCGCGTTTGCGGAGAAAAGCGCGGCTTGGACTGGGAGCGAGGGGTACGTACGGTACGTCACAGAGGTCAATATCCCATACGTCCCTCCGCCGCCCCCTCGCATAGCCCAGAATAGGTCTGGGTGCTGGTGTGAATTCACAGTGAGGTATTCGCCTGTGGACAGAACAACGGTCATCTCGACGACGTTGTCGACGCCTGGAAGGAGGGTAGATGGGGTAAGGATATGGCTATATGTGAGAGCAGGAGTACTGACCGAGCCCGTAAGTGGGCGACAGCGCACTGTGTCCACCCCCTAATACCCATCCACCAGCGGCGCCGACTGAGCCTCCGGCTGACGCTCCGCCAACCATAATGCGTCCTTGTGCATTGGCGGCGGCGTAAGCCTCGTGCCATTGGACACCAGCTCCAAGAGTGATAGCTACGAGAGGCTGAATCAGCTCCGTCAAAGCAGAGGGGTAAATGAAGATCACCATTATACGTTTCGTGAGATGGCGCACCCTGAGGGACGAACGATGCGTTATAAGTGATATTCTTCATATTATGTGTCCACACTACAAAAGCGCCCCTCGCAGCGCTTCGTCCCAAATAGTCGTGCCTGTATAACCCCTCTTGTAGTCAGAAAAGCAGCATCAGGAGAACGCGTATCAGACGCACCCTGTGTTCTTGACCACGAGACGAACGTCATACTTGACAGCAAATTGGACGGCAGCCTGGATATCCGCTACCCCCCTAGCGTCGACACCAATAACTGGCACGCTTCCCTGGCCGCAGGGAACGCCAAGGGTGACATTTGCGTAACACGCGTCGATAGTCCCGTTCTTAAACGCATACGTCTCGAAATTGGGGGCCTCCATGGCCCCAGGTTGATCGGCGCGCCAGTTTCCATCGGTCCACGTATCGACGAGGCCGCTGCAGTTCCCCGACGGGTTGCTTGTCGGATAACACACCGCGCCAGATGGACGAGGGTATATCAGCGGCTGCGAGAGCTTGGACTCGAGCTGAGTGAACTGAGTGGCGCTGGGCCAACATTTATCGCCATAAACACAGCGGCAGCTCGGAAACGTGGCCAGCGTCAGCTTGCTAGAGACAAGGAGCGAGAATGCGGCGAGGAGCTTCATCGCCGTGAAAATAAAAATAGCAGTCAAAGAGCGGAGGGGGACTCGATGTGTGGATCAGCGAGGGTTTTGTATGTACCGCGGGGTCGAGTGGGTACCGGCATCTGTTCCTCACTTTGAGGGTGACAGCACCAAACTGAATGCACCCACTTGTGCAGCTAAATTTAAACCTGGCCCACTACGACTCCTTGGATGTGTCTGTAACGAGATCCTGGGTGTTATGTGGATGTGAGTGGCGACCACGGGGACTGTTTACGTGTTACGATTTTGTCAGTATGGGAGTGGGCCATGCGACCCGATGAGAACACGACGTCAACCTCGACAAGCCAGGGGAATTGTTGGCAGTATGACGCAGAGTCAACAAATAAAATTCTAGTGATACACACAGGCTCGATCCACCCCGGAAGCGTGGCTGGCTTCCACAAATATCTCGGTTTTTACGGCACCTCATATACCCCTACGAATCTGGAGTTGATGACTCGTCTGCGCCTCGTGCTGGCTGTGTGGAGGGTGCACCACGACGTAAAAAGAATTCAGGAGGCTTGAAGTTGGAGGACGCTTGGCCATTGCGGACTAGTGGGCGCGCGGAAGCCATGACGTTGGGGCGGGAGGGAGGGTAAGTACCATCAGCAGGGTTACCGGCGGGGTATTGTTTTGGTGGCCTGCCATTGACAAGAACCGGGATGACGGGTAGAGTGGGTGGGGCGGCAGGAACGGGTTTATTCGAAGCTGCGTTCGACAGCTTGCGCTTCTTTAACCGAGGTGAAACATCACCCGCCTCTTCCTTATCTGGAGTGGCAGATTCATCCGCGGTGCGCTTCTTCTCTTGTCCGTCGTTATCCCGACGACCCAGTGCACCCGCCAACTTCGCGATGCCGCCCTTGATAAAGGCCGGAAGGAGTTGATCAGCGTTCAGCTCCCTGAACCGATTCCTCGCAACCTCTGCCAGCACATCCTTTTCTGGCTTGTCGACCTTAAAGGCCCGCCATGGGTACGTCGGCCGACTGTCATGGTCCGCCAACGCATCCCTGTCCTGCTCGAGCCACTTCTCCTGATCATCCACCGTCACCCATCCGAGGTCGAGCAACCGACGAATGGTCCTGCCCAACATGGCAGTCCGGTTGGGATTGGGATGCGTGAGCGCCGCTTCATATTGACTCCATGCTAATAGTGGGTCAAAGAGCTCTGGGGCGCGCGTCTCGACTGGGACGGGCTCGTAAGCAAAGTCTCGGACTTTGATACCTTGTCGCTGGATGTCCTCCACACATTCTTCTTGTGTGAGGTCAATCGGGATGATTTCGGTGGGTGCGGGAGAGGGCGCAGATGCAGGTAGCATCTGCTGTGGCAGACGTCAGAAATGTTTGCGAGCCACAGGGGAACATGAAGAGAACAAAGCACGCACGGCAAGCTCCTCTGGCCCCGGGTATGAAGGGGCAGGAATATCAATGAGGACCTCACTCTGAGTTCTCCTCGCAAACTGTGTAGTATCGGCCTGGCTCGACTCCACGAGTGGCTCAGAACGCGTGCGTTCGAGGAGCATGTCATCGGGGTGGTTATACATGACTGATATTTTTCCGGGTAATTGAGTCTGGACGTTAAACTGGAGTCCGAATGGGCCGTGCAGATCGAATGAGCGCATGGGGTGGAGGGACTGTACTGTGTTGCGAGGACGGCTCCGTCTGTAGCGTAGCGGTGTTTGGTCCGAGTCAAGAGAGATAGAAAAGGGGGACAGGGGAACGTGCTGAGTTTTATAGACTCTTGGTGACTCTTGCTATTGTTGTTCTAATTCCGCCAATGCCACAACACGACGCCCACACCCCAAATCGAGAAGCAGTGAGAGGTGCAAGCAGCGCTGCGAGACTAGTGCGCTCCAACGTCTATCAGACGCAGTCCGCCTGTGTAAGAGCACAGATGCTGACTCTGTATCCAAGATTTTACGGTACCGAGGAGGGAGTGAGATATCAACGAGGGACGAACCTGAACTAAACGCCAGACGGTTGGGTTCAGATTATTTCTCCAGAAGCCCGGCAACTTCCGACAATGCCTCAAATGGCAGTCAGTAATGAGACCGTGCCTTGCCAATTGCACCGATCAATCCTCAGGAGTTCAATGTTCATTATTCAATGGCGGAAAGCCAGCTGCTCATCCCCCTCCATGTCTCGTACATCAAGTCTCTCGGAGAAGTAAGCCATATACGTTCGCCTTCTCTCTAGAGTTAATCCCAGCGCACAGAGCAAAGACGAATTGGCCTACCATACGACTGCGCACCTGCGAATGAACGCCATCTACTGGGGCTTGACCGCACTGTGCATCATGGGACACAAGGACGCGCTCGATAGAGAGGAGATGATTGACTTCGTGATGAGCTGCTGGGATGACGAGGCAGGTTTGTTCTTGTGCTTGATGCAATCATGCATTGATTTCACACAACACACTCAGGCGCTTTCGGTGCCCACCCAGACCACGACGCGCACATACTCTCCACCCTCAGCGCCATCCAGATCCTAATCACACACGACGCTCTAGACAGAGTCGACGTAGATCGCGTCGCCAAATGTAAGTGCCCCAGCCGCCGGTCCATGCCGGCTCACACCGCTCGGCGCAGTCATTCTATCACTCCAGCAACCATCAGGCGTCTTCGCAGGCGACCCATGGGGTGAAATAGACACCCGTTTTTCTTACATCGCCGTAAACGCTTTGTCACTTCTCGGTCGTCTATCCGAGCTCGACGTGGAGAAGACCGTTGCATATTTCAGGCAATGCAGGAACTTTGACGGCGGGTTTGGCGCCACTGCAGGGGCAGAAAGCCATTCTACGCAAGGTGGTGTAATATAAACTCTTTAATTGGGTTCTTGATGCTGATGCACCGCGCAGTTTTCGTCTGCGTTGCTGCCCTAGCGATCCTTGACCGGCTCGACGAAGTCGATTCGGATGCTCTTGGCTGGTGGTTGTGCGAGCGACAACTACCGAACGGGGGACTCAACGGCCGGCCAGAAAAGCTGGAAGATGTACGTGGGATCCCTGAGCCTGGTCCGTACTGACTAGACCATCCCGAGTACAGGTCTGCTACAGCTTCTGGGTACTGTCCTCGCTGTCGATATTGAACAAGATAACGTGGATCGACGCGGAAAAACTAACAAAATTCATCCTCTCCGCCCAGGTGAGTGCCCGCCGCGTGTCCCCTCACGATCCTTGCCCCGACCCCACTGGCAGGACCCCGAGCAAGGGGGCATCGCAGACCGCCCGGGCGACATGGTAGACGTATTTCACACGCAGTTCGGTGTCGCAGGTGAGGACAGTCTCACCCACCACCCCCAGCTACTATCTCGCTCATTTCTCCGCACAGCTCTATCCCTCCTCGGCTACCCCGGCCTCGTTGACCTCGACCCCGTGTACTGCATGCCTGCGGATATCATCGAGCGGATGGGGCTAAGGAAGGGCTGGAAGGCATTGGATCGGAGGAGTGTATGATTCGGTGGTGGGAGGAAATTTGAATTAGGAACAGGGACAGTCATGTATGTTATGCTTTATTTTGATATTCGATGGGATGCTTGCGCCATTGGCGGACGTGAATTGACCGAGAGTTTGTGCCTGACGCACACCTTTTCCATCTATGAATTCCATTGCTGTGTCCGCCATGGTCACAGGAGTCGTCAATGGCACCACTCTCATGGGGGGTACCAGATCTCCGTAGTGGCAGGTCAACGCATCAACGTTCAGGTTTGAGTCAAGATCACTGATGACCTTCTTTCATCCTCCTCGTCGGCCGGTGAAGGTGCACGTCTCCTGAGACAATCATCGGCTAATGCAAGAGTGGATGCTACATAAACTGAAGGACTCCGGGGTGGCATATCCCGCCGGCCTAGCAATGAGTGCTGAAGCACAAGAAAGAAGTCAGGGTTGGCATCAGTCCGTGGTCTGTAGAGCACTGTTAGTGACATGGATACGAAATCAGATGCTAGGAATTCACCGATAGTTCCTCCAGCATAGGTACAACAATAGTTCAGTGATACAAGAGCCCGTACATTCACATCTAGACACATACCCAATGACATCACACCTCCGAAGACAACTGCGAAGGCTGAGACAGCCCATAGCTCTCCCCATCCGACACCGTCGACGGCGGCTTGATCTGGCCCGGCAGCCCCGCCTGCCTCCACGCCGCATACCCCCCCACAATATCCGTCGCATTCAGCAGCCCCAGCTCCTGCAGCGCCGCCGCCGCCAGCGAGCTCGTATACCCCTCCTGGCAGTACACAATAATCTTCAAATCATACCGATCCGCAATCGCCAAGCGCGCCTCGCAGCGCGGGTCGAAGCGCCACTCGAGGACGTTCCGCTCGATGATGAGCGAGCCGTGGATGCCGCCCTCGCGCTCGCGCTGCGCCGCGGGGCGGATGTCGACGAGGAAGACGGGCATGGGGTACGTCGGGTCGTGCAGCTCGTCGTACGCCTGCTGCGGCGTCACGCGCTGGAGCTTCGAGCGTGCGTCGGAGAGGATGCGGTCGATGCTGCGGGAGCCGGGCGGGGGCGATAGCGGGTCCATCGGCGCCCGGACGGACTTGGACACGACGTCCCAGAGGGCCGTCTCGTCGTACGAGGACGAGCCGATGTCGCGCACCGCGGCGACGAGGGTCTGGCCCTGGTTGAGCACGGACTCGACACGCCCGAGGAACTTCGAGCTGGCGAGGAGGACGGCGCGCTGGACGTCGTCCTCGTCCGTGCCGCAGATGACGAGCGTGCTGACGCCGGGCCCCGTCGTGGCGAGTGCGAAGAGGTGGCGCGCGGGGAGCCGGGCGCGGATGTGCGAGGCGACGAGCTGGAGGAATTGGTCGTCGTCTTTTTTGGAGAAGGTGAAGTGGACGCCGACGCGGACGGAGTCGACGAGTTGGGCTTTGCGGATGGCGCGGACGGCGAGGCTTTGGGCTACTTCGTCGCGGATGTCTGCGAGGGTGCGGGAGGAGGATGGCGAGTGAGGTAGTGCGAGAGATAGCAATCTATCGTTGATTCTATCATCGGGGTCACCAGAAGCCTGCGATGAGGCAGAGGAGGGCATCAGTTGGATCGCTATTGGCGTGGCACTTGAGAGTACTTGAGCTCTCAGATCCCAGCTTGAAGGTTCGATACAAGAAGAAGCCGATGGCGGCTAATTGGTCATTTGTCCACATCTTATCTACATTTCATCAGAGCATGACACCATCGCACACCATACTCGAGGATCAACAAATCCTACATCATCATGCAGCTCCATGGTGGTCATTCAACTCGACCAGTAACCAAGGACGCTCATGAGCTAAGTAGCATCCGATGAAAGAGCACAGCGCAGGTCATTGTGACGAAGGTTCCCAGCAGTGACATGATACAAAGGCGTCTCCGTGTCCGTGTGCTCACCAAACTCCCGCCTACCCCACCCGCGATCTCTTCTTCCCCCCTCCGCCCCCACCACCATCGCCGAGACTCCCGGATGCAGCGCGTTTCAGGCTCCTGCTCGGCCGGAGGGGCGAAATCCCAAGGAGGAGCACGTCCGGCGAGCTGCTAGGAAGCCAAATCTCCTCTTCTTCCGCCTCTTCCTTGCCCTCCTCCACAAACACGTCCCCATCTCCCCCCTCACTGCTACCCTGCCCAAAGTCCCCTCCACTACTACCCACTCCAAACTCCCCCCCGCTGCTACTCCGCCCAAATTCGCCTTCACTGCTACTCCGCCCGAACCCCCCAGCACCATAACTGTAACCGTCGACCTCAAACCCGCCCCCACCCACCTCAAAGTCGTCGTCCTCGGTATCCACGTCGACCGGGCTGGAGCTGCGACCTGATGCGCCCACGAAGCTTTGACCTGATGCGTCCATGGAACCTTGCCCAGCCTGAGAGGCTCCCATGAAACTGGGGCTGGGACTCGCTGCACGAGACGACCCCGCCCGACTCGACTTGCTCCGCCCCAGCGTGCGCGGCTTCGTCGGTGTAGCGGCCACGAGCGTCACCGCGCCCATCGACTTCGATGCCGCAAGCTTCGTCGCCCTCCCCGACCCCGCTTTCTCTTTCTCCCTCTCTTTCTCACCACCCGCGCCCCGCTTCCCCTTTTCCGCGCCCTGTGTCTCCGCCGCGGTCTCTCCCAGCGCCGCCTTCCCCGCGTCCTGCTTCCCCTTCGCGCCCCTGAACCCCCGCGACATGCTGATCTCGCGGCTGAACGCGCGCTTGATCGTCGACGTGGACGTGCGCCTGTCGCCGTCCTGGGCCTGGTCTTGCGCGAGGGAGACGGAGAGGGAGCGGGAGCGGGCGCGTGCCTGTGCGTCCGCGGCGGTGGCGGTGGCGGGGGAGGGCCGTCGGCTGGTGGACGTTTTGCTTGTCTGTGGTTCTAATATCTGGGCATGGGACGGGCGTGGCTTTGATCGCTGCGCGTGGGGTTTTTGCGAATCTGAATCTGGGGGGTTATCGGGGAAGGGGGAGTGGGGGAAGAGTTTGTTCCGGAGGAGGGCGCACATGTCTGGGAGGGAGGTCTTGAACCTGTGTAGAGAGGAGAAAGGTGGGGGTGAGAAGGGAAGGGAAATACGGAGTTGTTAGAAGGGAAGGGAATGTAGAAATTTCAGATAGGCTTAATCGTCAGTACTCGGTACCAAAAGGCGTGAGCGTCGGATAAATCTAGGCTGGAACATCAGAAGCAGGGAAAGTAGGCGTGTATGTAGGAGTAGAAGTAGAGATGGCGGTGGAGGAATTACTTACTGAGGCTCAACGACGTCCTCGCAGAACGCTTGCATCCAGTCACGTTCGAGTTCACGATCACCTGACCGATTTCCTGGGGAGGTCGGTGCTCCCGCATCCATGGAACTGAGGAGCTGCCAGGTCGAGAGCTTGTCCATGAAAGACTCGAGGCGCTCTGTCGTGGAAGGGATGACTATCTTCGGCTTGCTCTTTCGCTTTCTCGAGTGCGTGCTGGTGCTGGTAGGGAATGATGTGGTGGTAGCCGGCGCGGGTATTGTTACGGGTGGCAGGGGTGTTTGTGGGCCAGGGAGGGAGAGTTTGAGGAAGTAGAGGAGGATTTGGATCTGTACCCTGTGCGGACCTGTGAGAAAGGTGTGTTGTAGCGATACACGACACGTACTCGCGCCTCTCAAGCCGCTCAAGCCACTGATTCCTCCAGCGCTCCTCATCCTCGTCTTCGGAGGACTTTTCGTAATTGAGCGCAAACCACATCATGGTCTCCTCTAATTCGCCTGCTCCGCCGTTGTCTGCGAGGATCTGGGGGAGCTCGGTGTGGTATTTGCTCGCGGAGGTGCGGACGGAGAGGAGAAGGGGCTGGATGAGGGTGTGGAGAGCGTGTGCGTGTGTGTTTTCGTGTTCGAGTTCGCTGGGGTGCCGCGAAGAAGAGACGCGTCGGATGGAGGGGATAAGCAGCGTCAGCGGCATGATCGACTGTGTGCGGTGTGAGCTCGCAGGCGGGGAAGAGGAGTGGAGTGAGTGAGATCACCTCGGGAAGCCAGAGGAACTGGAGATATGTGCGCACGACGAACTGGTCGGGTGATTCGTCTGCGAGGTCGGTGAATGGGTATTCCCGGCTGATCGATTTCTCTTGCAGGGCTGTCCATTTGACGCGCGTGGGCGTGTGCAGAGCGAGCGGAGAGACCGTCACCATCGTCGTGGTTGTCGTCAGAGCTGTTTAGCTGGTCGGTCACGTGGAAATGGATGGAAGTACGCGGGCGGGGTCAGGTGACCGTGATCACATTCTATTTTTCACCCCTTGCTCGTTGTCGTCCACAACGTGCCCACCTTGAGAGAACTGCACTCAAGACGCTGACGATGGCGAGCAAGTCTGCACAGATGACGATTTAGGCCACGCCGAGTCTCGCCAATATTGCGACGGTCGTCGGCTGATTTCTACATTTGGTTACCACTGACAGCCTGTCAGACCACTCTCCAGCACTTGTCCCCACCCGACGGCTCCGGCACTGCAAAATCACGCCCCATCGTCCAGTGTCCGTCCTGTCTTAGAGCTATATGCCTTAACTCCACAAACGCATGTAGAGCCACCGTCTGGCGCTTGTGCTATAAATAACAAAGTCTCCCACCCACTCGAACGCAGCGACAACTTTTGCCACCTTCGAGTTTCGAACTAGGCTGACAACTGCTGCTGTCAAGGCACCAGAACCGCCTAATTTTTGGAGTCGATCAGAAAACTTGAGCGAGGCACACTCTGGCACACTGCGACTTTGCGACGGCGTGAAGGGGCGTGACTGACACTTAGTGTTCACGTCATTGTGGCTGCAAATTCCATCATGCGCTTGTCCTCCATGATGCTCCAAACGGATCAGGATAAGTATGATGGCGGTCGAGGTATAAGTATAACTTGATCTCATCAATACTACGAGGCACGCACACCCTTGCTTCTGCCAACTACATCCCTCCCTCTCTTATCGTTGTTATCGGAGGAGCTGGATTCATCATGAACTCGAGCAAGAATACAGACACGGACGCCAAGATCAAGGCTGGTAGTGCGCAGGAGTACGAGGAGAGTGTATCAGACGACGTTGAGAGCTTCAGAGACCTGGTCAACCGAGAGCGAGATCACGCCATCAAGTATCGCACCTGTTCATGGCAAAAGGTTAGTCCAGTCCCACCCCATGTCCCACCAACCAGCGTCCATCCTGAATCCAAACGTGGCGCCCAGACAGCCGCTCTCCTGTTCTCCGAATACATATGTCTCGCAATCCTCTCCTTCCCCTGGTGCGTTCTCTAGACTGCCATTACCACCACGGCCTCATCCACTTCTAAATACCACCACTTCATCCAGGTCCTACTCTGTCCTCGGCCTCGTCCCCGGAATCCTCCTCACCCTCGCCATCGCTTTCATCGTCCTCTACACGTCCCTCATACTCTGGCGCTTCTGCCTGAAACACCCTGAAGTCCGCGACGCGTGCGATATCGGGCGCATGCTCTTCGGAGGGTCCGACCTCGCGTATAACATCACAGCGGTGTTCTTCTTCCTCAATAACACATTTATCCAAGGTGCCTTCTCTCCCTCTCCCTCTCCCGTCCCCTCTTCTTGACGCGCTTCCCCTTCCCTCCCCACCCACCCCACCCTCCTTCACCTCGACCGACCGACCAAACGAAAACCCCGTCTCAGCCCTGCACGTCCTCGTCGGCGCCGAGCTCCTCAACACCCTCACCGACTCCGCCGCCTGCACCATCCTCTTCTCCCTCATCGCCGCCATCGCGTGCTTCTTCATCTCCCTCCCGCGCACGCTCGACCAGCTCTCCGCCCTCGGCACCGTCTCCGCGTTCTTCACATTCGTCGCGATCGTGCTGGCGATCGTGTTTGCGGGCGTGCAGAGCCATCCGTTTGGGTACGTCGAGGGCGTGGAGCCGCTGGTGACGGCGTGGCCCGTCAAGGGGACTACGTATATATCTGGTGAGCTGGCTGCTGTTGGGACGGGGGCGTGCGGGGGCTGATGAGGGCCACCAGGCATGTCAGCGTTCCTTAACATCACGTATACCCTCGTCGGGCAAATCACGCTGCCCTCCGTGCGTTCCTATTCTTTCACATCCTGGTCTTCACTGCTCACCTTTATTCCTTACTTGCTACGTAGTTCATCGCGGAAATGAGAGACCCGAAAGAGTTCCCCAAAGGTATGCACGCTTGGCGCGTGTCAAAGCGACCGTCCTGACATTGATATAGCGCTGTGGGCGGTGACGATCGCCGAAATTATCGTGTATACTGTGTGCGGAAGCTTGATCTATCACTGGACCGGTATGTCCTAGTTTATTCTTCTCTTTACCTCGCCATTCGGCCGCCCACTTTACACCCAGTTGGCTGTCACACGGTCTTCTTTACGCACTTCGTCTCTTCTCTTCTCGCCCACTCGTCTTTCACACTTTCCCTCGTTGCAACACACCTTGTCTCGTGCTATGTCACCACCCTCCACTGACACGTACCTCACCCATAGGAAACCAATACGTCACAGCCCCCGCAGTCGGCTCCCTCCAAACCACATACCGGAAAATCGCGTTCTCGTTCATCATCCCCACGATCCTCTTCCTCGGCGCCTTATACTCTGTACGTCCCCCCACCTCACTCACACGTCCTCACCTCACTCACACGTCCTCACCTCACACATCCGCGCTCCCACTGACCCCCCACTGACCCTGAACCTCACCCCCACACGCCCCCACCCCGCCAGTCCGTGACCTCGCGCTTCATCTTCTTCCGCCTCTTCCGCAACTCGCCCCACCGGCACTCCAACACCCTCGTGGGCTGGTCCGCCTGGGTCGGCATCGTAGCCACGACATGGGGCCTCGCGTTCGTCATCGCGGAGGTCATACCCTTCTTCTCCGACATGCTCAGCCTCATGAGCTCACTGTTCGGTGAGCCCCCCCTTTACCCCTTCCCCCCCGTTCTCGCTGTGCTCTCCGTGCCCGGTGCTGATTGATACTCCACTTGCGTAAAGACGGGTGGTTCGGGTACGTCTAGGCTCTTTCCCACCTTCGCACGAACTCACACATGATATGCATGCATGGACGAACAGGTTTATATTCTGGGGCATGGCGTACCTGCAGCTCTACCCCCGCGGTAAACGATGGGACGGGCCCTGGCGCGCGGCGGAGACCGCGTTCAACTATTTCTTGATAGTGCTGGGCGTGTATATCCTTGTTGCGGGGACTTATGTGAGTCGTGGTTTTCGTCCTGCCGGTTTTTGTCGCGCTTGATGTGTGGTGCATTCGCGCGTGTTATGTGGTACATTCGCGTTTCTGCGCGTTCCTCCGCATTCCCGCTCCCCGTTCCTATTGGCGTTTGTTTTTTTAACTGACGATCCGCCCCCATACAGACTTCGATAGAGTCCATCATCATCTCCTACCGCCAACAACTCTTCGGCTCCGCCTTTTCGTGTAAGAGCAACGCCATCTAGACGTTAGTGTACTAGAAATGCCATCGATTGTATTGAATAATAATGGTATCGATGCAAACATCGAGTTTGGCTACCACACGAATGATGATGATATCTCGTCGTTTCAACTTCGCCAGGTGTGCCTCGAGCACCGTCAGAATTACAGTATCGTGCAATGACAGCCACCACATCCACAAGCCCAGTCACTGCGCACTCTCACAACTCCCCTCCGAGGTGAGTCGCAAATGGCATAATTTTTCCGAGTCATCTTTCGCTCGTCGTCCGCGGGCATCGGTCTGACAAAGATGATAACTAAGATGCGCAGCGCCCCCCGAAGCTGCGGGAAATGACAATGTTATCTACGAGTCTGACAAAATAGCTAGATCGCTCGTTACTTAGGGGACAAAGCACGCCACCTGACTGCACCCTTGCGCCAGAGCGAGCCACTCTCACCGTTCTTACCAAGCAACTGGCGAGGGCATTATTAACGATGGAAGCCTGGCTATAGTATACCGTCCGCCAGACCCTATAAAAGCGCACCGCGGCGCGGGTCCTCACTTTCACACCCATTCGAATCTCAGAACAACCAGCTAACCTAACCAGACATGACTGTAGCTATACTCGCCCCGCATGACGTCCAGACGACCCTGCACTACTACAAAGCCGCCAACGACGAGCCCCCGTACAACTACGTCGAAGAGCCGCCAGCGGGCGTGCCGAGGTCTAATGTGGGGGAGGACACGCACCCGGCGGTTATCCATGACATCCGGGGCAAAGAGGACACGGTTGGGCTGGACAAGACCGGCTTCCAGTTCATCAAGCATGTCAGCGAAGAGAAGGAATTTGTGGATGAGAAGGCCATCGAGACCAGGTACTACAAAGAAGTAGAGGATATATTGAAGACGCACGCAGGGGCAAAGAAGGTGGTCATCTTTGACCACACCATCAGGTGCGGCAATCAGAGCGAGTTGTGCTTGGAATTTGCTGATCGCTTCGCTGTGTAGGCGGAATGCTGCGGGCGCTGCGGGGGTCAAAGGATCACGGGGCCCAGTGGTGGGTCTACAATGCCACCATTGATGAGAACATACTGACACGTGAGGCTAATCTAGCAACGTGTCCATGTCGATCAAACTTTCGAGGCCGGGGTCAACCGAGTGTACCGTCACCTCGGCGATGATGTAGAGCGCTTCCTTAAAGGCCGCGTGCGCATCATAAACGTTTGGAGGTCAGTCGCAGCAGAAGGCCGAGGTGCATCATCCTGACACACGGAATTCCTCTAGGCCCATCGGCAACCCCGTCGCCCACCATCCGTTGGCTGTTGTCGACTACCGCTCCATTGATCCTGCTCGCGACCTGGTGTCTACGCGCCTCATCTACCCGGACCGCGAAGGGTCGACCTTCAGCGTTCGGTATAATCCCCAGCACAAATGGTACTTCTTGGCGGATCAGACCCCTGAGGAAGTCACCCTGATCAAGTGCTTTGACTCGGATGTGGACAAGGCGCGCTTGACGCCCCACTCTGCCTTCAAGGACTCTACGAGCCCCCCGGATGCGCCAAACAGGCAGTCCATTGAGGTTAGGGCCCTGGTTTTTGACACGGAGTAGGCTGTGGGAGACGAGTGGACGGGCATGTATTATGTATCCAACCTTTTGCATATATGTCAGATCGATCTCTGTACTCCTTAGTCTTTGTAGAATTACCTTGCTTTCATGTTGATCGTTTTGGGCTGACTTATCGATTGAGAGTAGGGAGGTGAAACTCACTGGCGTGCCGAATCTGGAGGACCTCGGGGTGATGAGTGTCACGGCCCTCGGGACCAGATGATACCAATAAGCAATAAATTTGAAATATCTAGACATCTACGAGTACAACACCGGGGTGATGGGTTTATGACGACGGCTTACTTTGCGTTCTTCTATGCACCAACCACCAAACCCGGCTCAGACACTAATGCCTAGCACCTCCCTCCGTGACTTGGATTTAGGATCAAAGTACGGACGTTCGCCGATGCTAACCGCACGGTTGCCTTCTCTGTTATCGGTGTAGTCGTTCCTGGGAGAACGTGCAACGAGTCAGCGGGGGAGCACGCACGGGTCGACAGGTGAAAGTAAAAGTGCGAGATGTTAGCAGGTAAGGGGGACCCGGCGAAAACGTGCGGATGGCAGGCATGTAGGCGCAGTGGTGAGGCATGGGATTTATGGAAGGGAGTGCGTAGTGGCGAATGGCGAAAAGAGCAGAACTAACTCACGTCGCGGTGTGGAAAGTAGCTCTGTTATCCCAGATTGCGACGTCGTTCTTCTCCCAGCGGTATCTCACCTGTCGGGCACGCAAATCAGCGTGCAGCGAAGGGCAGAGGAAACGGACAGAAAACAAGCCATACCTGCAGATCATGGTTCTCCGAGATATGCCTGAAGAGATACTCGAGGACGTGGTCAGATTCGTCAGCCGTCAGCTCGACAATCCGCTTCGTGAAGCTGTAGCTCAGCTACTCAGATTACTGAATACGCAATCACGAGACGCGACGTACCTCTTGTTGACGAACAGTGCCTTAAAGCCCGTAACGGGGTGCGTGCGGATCACGGGGCTGTGGAAATGGGATACAGCAAGATCAGCGATGATTCTCAACGGAGAGGCGATCGAGTGGAAAGACAGGGAAAGGAGAGAAAAGCAAGAGGGGGGAAATGAGCGTACGCACTGGACAGCGGTCAGGTCCGAGCCGGTGTTCTCGGGCGAGCCGCGCGGGTCTTGTATGCGCATACCGAGACGCTTGGACATCTGGAGGGGCGCAACGGAATGGATTTGAATGCGATGAGTTGGGGCATGGGGGGCAGACTTAGTGCCTATATACCTCGATGAAGAAGTCTGCATTGTGTATGGCCGTGAGGCCCTCGAGGAACTTCTGGTATGCGGGGGAGAGACGGTCGTATGCTTCATATCCGCTGTTCGCGAGTGGGTTAGTTGACGAGTGGGTTAGTTGACGGGTGGGTAGGTTGGAGTGAGCGAGCGAATTGGGACGTGAATGAGTTAGTTGAGTGAGTAGAAGGTGAGTGGGGTTATCCTGACCTTGCCCACTAGAATATGAACAGAGATAGGGACGTAATTGGACGCGTTAGTCACTGGGTCGATGTTTTCTGGGATGGGGCGTACCAGGGTGTCTCCTCCCACTGTCGGATTCAATGTTGAGTCGGCGAAGCAGTTAAGACTTGGATTTGAACTCACCTTTTGGCAGGGTGTGCATCTTGAGAATCTAGAAAGGGTACCCATATTTGTGAGCATCGAGGGAGGGAGAGAAGAAGGGAAGGAGTGCTTACGGCGTAATCAGACGGAACATGTTCAAATGTGATATCGGCGTGCCATCCATTAGCAGCACGCCTCCCCTCCTGTAAGCCAGCGCGAGATATACCACTACATAGCGTACGTCATCAGCCTATCCCACACACATTACACCTCAAATGAAAACACGCACCCCATCGACGAGATAACCGAAACCTCAGCGCCGAGCTCCCCGATCGACTCCGAGATCGGATGGCGATGCAGCTTCGACGTCTCTGGCTTACCAGCCGCTTCGCCGAGGCGCTGCGCGAGCTCAAGCTGCTGTGCGATCTGGATGTCCTGGGCCGCGAAGAAGACGACTCCGCGGTGGGAGACGAGGGTCGCCAAGGAGGCCAGTTTGTCAGGCGAGGCGAGGAGAGCGGAGAGCTGGACGGAAGGGGGGAAGCGGGTGCCGATATGGGTCGTTAGGTCGTATGCACCGAGATCGGCGAGAGAGCCATAGAGGGACTCGGGATATTCAGAGGGAGGAGCTGCGACCATCGTGGTGGGTTGAATTGACTAGGGGGAAGTGAAGAAGTGGGTGAGCATGCTTGGTAAAGGACTCGGCTAGCATCATATGTGTGTGGGGACGCGAAGCTGTCAAAAAATTGCGTTATAGCGGCTGTTGAGCACGAATTCTACCTTGATTCTTCCGATTTTTC
The DNA here is from genome assembly GCA_021014945.1 of Leucogyrophana mollusca. NCBI lineage: Eukaryota > Fungi > Basidiomycota > Agaricomycetes > Boletales > Leucogyrophana > Leucogyrophana mollusca. The sequence continues at coordinate 13,964 of MU266515.1, read as the reverse complement.
CTGTGAAGCATATGCATGTGTCAGGGCCAAATATCGACAGAGAACACAGCTGAAAGCTCTCAGAAGGCCCTACGACAGATGTGATTGCTGGCTTCGGACCCATCGAAACATACACCGTCAAACAGAGGAAGTCACCCTAGCTATGTCGTCCGGGTGCGAGTAGGAAACTCTCCGAGATGCGTCTCCTCCTGCCTACCTCACTTCGTCATGCCCTGAGACAGCCTCTGCGAACGCATATCCCGTCTTCTCGTTTGCTGTTTCACGCTGCCCGCTCTTTGTCCGTGACCAATCGACAAATGTCTTCCGATGTCAAACCTTACAACGAGACATGGTCCTCTGTCCGCGTCAGCGACCGAGACGACGGCGAGCGCTTCGTGTGCGACGAGGAACCGCACATGCTCAAGCCTGAGCAGGGCTACGGGTATTACCCTCTTACTCTGGGACAGCAGCTGGCGGATGGCAAGCTCGAAATTGTGAGGAAGCTTAACTGGGCCGGGTACTCCAGCGTCTGGTTAGCACGCACCCACAAGTAAGCCTGGTCGGGGCGGTTTTAGTGCGGTAACTATTTTTACGAGCCACCATATTAGGAACGCATACCCCGTGAAATACGTCGCTGTCAAGGTCCTCACCGTCAATGCCACTGCGGGCGTGTTATACGACGTGCTCCACGAGGAAAACGCACTCAAAGTCGTCAAAAAGGCCAATCCAAATCACCCAGGCTACAAACACTGTCTCCACCTATACGACTCGTTTATCGCCAAAAGCTACCATGGTCCCCACCTCTGCTTCGTCACCGATGTTCTCGGGTGGGATATGGTCGCGTTGCGTGACCTGCAAACCAATGGACGTTCCTTCCCGGTTGGACTCACCAAACGTGCCGTTAAGCAGACACTCCTCGCTCTTGACTACCTTCATCGCGAGTGCAACCTCGTACACACAGGTAATCCATCTCGTCTCTGTCTGCACAAAAGTATACGACTAACCACGGCGACCCTCAGATGTAAAACCCGATAATGTGCTTGTATCTGTTGCACAGGCAGAGGAGGATATAGGACGCCTCCTCGAAGAATCTCCATCTACTTCTTACGAGCCTCGTATTGAGCCGGACTTGTCTCCCGATCCCATTATTACAGTCAAGTCTCAACCCCTTCCCAATCTCGGTCTCAGACCAGACATGAGCAACCTTAGCGTTTGTTTGATAGATTATGGTCAATGTACGTGCTAGTGCGCATATCTCCACATGATTTCTAATCTGTTCCAACCTCTAGCAACGCCCGTTGGAAAAGTCCCGGAAGAACAGGTCCAACCGGTGCTCCTCCGTGCCCCAGAAGTCATCCTTGGCCATCCTTGGTCCACGCCGATCGACATATGGTCCGTGGGGTGCTTGGTAAACCACATTCCTTCTTTGCTTGCGGTCGTTTTCTGAAGGGTCATCTTGTAGGTATTTGAATACCTCATTGGAACGGCTTTATTTCAACTCTACGAATCTTCGTCAGTCAGCCTCGAAGATTCCCACCTCCAGCGAATTCTTGAAGTCATCGGCCCGTTCCCAACGAGCTTTTTGGAGGCATGCCCACGCCAATCTGAGTTTTTCGATCAGGAAGGTAAGCCAGGCATGTTGTGATTCACCGTTCCTGGTTGATATTGTCTATCTGTAGGTTCTCTCATTCGCATCAAAGAGCTGTTCCCCCGTCCGATTGAAGAATGCATGCGCAACTATAGCATCTTGGACGAAGAGGACATCCCCGCCGCCGCAGCCTTTATTCGAAGGTGCTTGACCGTTGACCCGCAGGCACGACCGACTGCATTGGAGCTATTAGATGACGAGTGGCTCAGGGATGTGTGACCGAGTGTCGTCCTCCCGCAGTAGTGTAGTGATGTCTCTCGGCGCCCCTGGCTGTCAGATCTCCTCGCATATTCACCCCACTCACTCCTTTCCCTGGTGCATGGCCCTCTTTTGCAGAATTGTGCCAACTGCTGGTAAGGTGGCCCCGAGCCACGCTCCTTGAACCCGAACTCCCACGTTCCAGATAGGGTGGTTAGCTTCTTATGCTTGCTCAAGGCCTCATACTCTGTAGCACGTTTCAAGCTCCAAGCTTCAAGTGCCAATGGAACACATCAGATTCATAACGTACCTTCCCCAGGCCCAGCCATGCTAGGCATTGCCCAGTATTCACTGGCACTAAAGTATCAGCACGAGTAGACGCGGATGAAATTGCCCGCCTCCCCGAAATTCGCTGCATAGCCGCAAATGGGGATCCCAGATTTAAAGAAACGGAAAACAAGACCGCCAGAGATCAGCCAGCTGATAGACAACAGATACGTGTTTGAGACAGTCCTTGCGGTATGGCTGAAGGCCGATAGGCACCGCCACTATAGGTGACTGCCTCATGGGATTCAGAAGACTGCTTATAAAGGCGCTCTATACATAGAGGACTTCACTTAGACGCTCCTTGTGTTAGCTCACGATGCCCGCTCTCCAGTCCCCAGATGCCAGTCGAAAGGTCCTCGTGTCTGGTGCGAATGGATTCATCGGGATTTGGGTTGTGCGCACCCTACTTGAACAAGGCTACTCAGTTCGCAGCGCCGTACGCGCCGAGGAAAAGGGCCAGCACTTGAAAAAGATGTTCGGTGGATACGGCGATAAACATGAAATTGTGGTTGTCCCAGACATCACGAAGGTCTGACGATCTTTGTGATGTTGTCTAATACACTGAGTTTTGTCTGATAGGAAGGAGCATTCGATGAAGCAGTGAAAGGTGTCGACGCGGTCGAACATATCGCATCTCCTGTTACCTTCAACGTAGAGGATCCCTACGGTAACCGTCTCGATTGGTCTATCGGGCTTGTCCTCACCTCTCCGTAGAACTGATTACACCCGCGGTCAATGGCACAGTTGGTATGCTTCATAGCGTCCTTAAACACGGGTAAGTCCCCGAATCGAGTCACGGTCAAGTTCGCGGTTTCGCCGAACTAAACCACCCCCGCTGTAGCACCTCGGTCCAACGCGTGGTCATTACTTCATCAACTGCTGCAGTCGTCCGTGATGACCCCAACCCACTCGAATTCGACGAAAACAACTGGAACGAGCAGTGTCTCGAGATTCTCGCAGAAGGCGGTCCTAGGCTGATAGGACATATAAAGTACAGAGCATCCAAGACGCTTGCTGAAAAAGGCGAATTTCTAACTGAGTAGTCCGTTGAAGCACCATCTCATACTTACTCTCATAGCGGTTTGGAAGTTCTGGGAAGAGAATCGAGGGAAGATTACCTGGGATATCGTCGTCCTCAATCCTCCATACGTACGTGCCCACTGAACATCAATTATGGCTCACCGCCTAACTCGTCCTTGGAAATGTCTAGGTTTTCGGGGTAAGTAAGATAATTGCTCTGAAGTACGAGATTGACACGCTTATCGTCTATATCGCAGCCCACAATCCATGACGTGGCAAGCCCATCTGCTCTGAATATATCGACATTGGAGTGGCACAAGTTTATCGTTCACCCGACGTCAAGTGGGGCAACCAACGAGTTCCTTGCCACCAGGGGCGGAGGCTGGGTTGACGTCCGCGACCTTGCCGAGGCGCATATGCTCGCACTGGAGAAGGAGGCGGCCGGCTCGAAGAGGATCATCATTAATGCAGGTGAACTTCCTTATCGCGCGACTGCAATAGTATGACAACTGACTTCTTTCATCCCTCAGGAGTATGGAAGTGGCAAGACTTCCGTGCGTACACCGTCGCTTCTCGTCCAGTTCATGATCTCACACTTTTTTTTTCAGTTGACGCCGCCAATGCCATCTCCCCGCCACCCAAGCTATCGCAGCCCTTGCCAGTGGGGAACCCAGGCGCAGGGTCAGCCGATCCCGCTGCCATCCACATGCTCGTCTTTAAGACAGATCGAGCGAGGGATATCTTCGGTCTCAAATATCACACGATCGCTGAGACAACCGAGGATATGTTAGCTGACTTCGAGTCGAGAGGATGGTGAAAGATGTCAGCAAGAAGGGGCTTAGAATAAGTAACCTGGCTTGAATCAACATAGATTAAGGATTGTCGAGAGCTTCAACTTGGCTATAAGCTTCTAGTCACTGATTTCCCGTCAGCATCTGCCAATCGTGGTGTTCCCCAAATGGGCAAGAATCGGACAGGGCTGGCTGTCGACACACGGCATGGGTCGCGAGAAATCCAAACTTCAACGTGATCAATACGCAAGCTGGTTTCTGTACACCGTTCCCCAGAACTAGGCGAAACTCCGCTGACAACGCTTGAGGATGACTCTGCGTTCCCGGACTCCACGGAAAGTTGGCCACCGATAAAGCTGGGGTTGCGTGGCTGGTCGGCATCAAGTTTAGGGGTCAGCAACCATCGAATACTAGCTGACTGTTGCACCTGACCTGAAGATATAAGAAGCCTCTTCGACCTTCCGAAATCCATCCCACAATGCCTGCTCTCCAAACTCCTGCTGCCAATCAGAAGGTTCTCGTCTCTGGTGCAAACGGATTTATCGCCGTCTGGGTTGTGCGCACCCTCCTGGAGCGCGGATACTCGGTTCGCAGCTCTGTTCGTACAGAGGAGAAGGGAAGACATCTAAAGGTGATATTTGGCAACTATGGCGATAAACACGAGATCGTGGTTGTTCCGGACATGGCTAAGGTTTGTGTTACTTGTCTTGTTTCCCTGCAATGCCTTTAACCTACCCTAATAGATAGGGGCATTTGATGAGGCTGTAAAGGGAGTTGATGCGATCGAACATGTCGCATCCCCTGTGAGCTTGACTGAGGATAACATCGAGAGTACAGCCTTCGTCCATCTCACTCATACCCAGGCCACGCTCATGCCTCTTTAGAACTAATCCCGCCCGCGGTCAATGGCACAGTCGGTATGCTTCGAAGCGCCATGGAGCACGGGTGAGTAGTCTTCCTTTCGGTTTCCGTTCCTCTGTTCTATCTCATCAAATCGCTCCTCCTAGCGCTTCGGTAAAGCGCATCATCGTCACCGCTTCGACGGGTTCAATCATCCATAATGACCCAGAACCACAAGTATTCGATGAGAGTGACTGGAATGAGCAAAGTCTTGAACTCCTCGCACAAGGTGGCCCTGCTCTTACCGCGCCGATCAAGTACAGAGCGTCGAAGACTCTTGCCGAGAAAGGCAAGTGGACCAGAAATCACCAGTCGCCATATACACTCTGAGGTCCATTTGTTTCTCTCAGCGGCGTGGAAATTCTGGGAAGAAAACCAGAACAAAATCAATTGGGACATGGTCGTGCTGCACCCACCCTATGTACGTCTGCCCCATTCATGATTAGTCAAATGTACCATCCAAATCATCGTCTGGTTCCTTGGTTTCTAGGTCTTTGGGGTAAGCAGCGGTTTCTTGTGAGATCTGCAGGGGTGATCCTACTGACGTCGTAGCCCGCGATACACGAAGTCACCACTCCGTCTTCTCTGAATACATCAGTGTCGGAGTGGTACAAGTACGTCACGCACCCCACTTCGAGCGGCATGACCGATGAGGATCTCGCGACGAAGGGGAGCAGCTGGGTTGATGTTCGCGACCTCGCTAAAGCGCATGCGCTCGCACTGGAAAAACCAGCTGCAGGTTCGAAGAGGATTATAATCAGCGCTGGTAAGCCTGTTAAATAGCCGCCTGGCATTCAAGAGTGCATGAATTGTTAATGTCGTCGACAGGTCAATTCAAGTGGCAGGATTTCAGTGCGTACATTACCGGTTTTCTGCAAGCACCTGTTAATTACGTTCCCCTGTAGTCGATGCTGCGAACGCTCTATACCCGGCACCAAAATTGTCACAACCACTTCCAGTTGGAAATCCGGGAGCTGGCTCTGCCAATCCCGCCACGCGTCACATGTTCAGCTACATAACAGACAGAGCGACTGAAATATTCGGGCTCGATTACCGAACGATGACTGAAACTACGAAGGATGTTTTGGAGGATTTCGAAGCGAGAGGGTGGTGAGATAGCTGTGTGAGATATGAGCCGAGAATCCATAGATGCATTATGTATGTACATACCCATATATGTCGTGGAGTCGTGCTATCGATACGATAAGTAGGTTGGGAGGTCAATCCGCGGAGGTTGAGTTCTCCACTGCGCAGGTAAGTGCACACAACACCACAGAACTATTCCGTGTTGGGAAGAAAATACCTTGGGTTACTCTCGAGGCCCACCAGTCAACAATGTGGGCAGTGTTCTCAGGCGAATGATTGGACCGACCTCTGCAACTACGGGGACTTTGCCTCCGTCGGTTATCCATGATTTATCAGAGCCATGCTCTTCGTGATCGCCACCAAATTCACCAGAACCAGGTTGGTGACTTGGAGGTTCGAGTGGAGACGATGGACTAGCGTGAGAATACGGGACCATGTTGGTCTTTCCCACAGGGCTCAATGCTTTCTGAGGTGACGGCACCAGAAAGCTCAACGACTTGCACTTCGAAGGACTGCAAGCCCCGTGATTAGGTTGTGCGGCCCCGTTGGTTTGTGCGACAACCCTTCAACCGGTATGGTAGCAGCGAAATTCATGCCAGAACTCTCCTTGAATGGCTTGATCTGGCCGTACACTGCGTGCTTTGCTAGGTCAGACCTGGGGACTCACGCGCTTGTAAGCCAATGTCGGTGTGGTCGAGTTGACCCATCTCTTCACCCCGCTTTTATCGATTCTTCCAGCCCAGTACGGACTCGGAAGTATCGTTGACACATTAAACACCATCCGATGCCACACCCTGCGCATTACACCCGCCACGGAACAGGCGCGTATTCCAGCGCACCGACGGTTCACTTGTTAAGAGGGATCATTACCACCCGTTTGTGGTGCAGATATCCATGACGTGCCGCCTTGCCTATGTCAAAGGTATGCCGTTGACCTCCAGATGCAACCCTTGGTGGATGATGCACCCGATCTTGGCGCCTTGATAGGGAAAACTGTTCTATCTTACCCGGACGGACCACCGCTGGATAGTCTTCTCTATCCGCGGCGCGACACTGGCATGGCGTAGCACCGAGCCCAGTACCCGTGCAGAGTGAAAAACCCCGCCTGAGGAGAACGAGGAAGTATATGTTTTACGATTTGGACTGGCCTAGCCGATGGCGTGACGATGGTAAAGTCATAGACTTGGATTCTCGCTGAATCCTCTCATATACGTAGCGCCGATACCACGCCGAGCATCACAGACCCTGCAAACCATCTACAAGCTCGCAGAAAAAATGACACCAGGCGTTCTCAAGTTTTAGCCATCCAGATGCGTGCTTACATCCCTTCCGAGCGACGACGCCACTGAAGGCACCCCTGTCTGGCACACTATGTGAGTGATCTCACTGAGGACCACCGGACGTTTGGTTTTCATGAGCTTGCTCTTGAAAGAGCTGGAGTTGGAGTTAAAGATCCTCGTCACCGATGCCATGGGCTCTACGCCCGACATTACCGTCTGTGGCTCGAAAAGTAGCTGGGTGTGGGAGTAGTGGCGAGGCTGACGTCTACCCCGGGTTTTACTCTTGGCCTAACGATATTTTACGGCGGACAAACGGAGGCGAAATATCAGTGCTGCCATACAACTGAAAATTTCGACACATGTGACTGTTCCCCCAGCGTCGACCACGGACTTGCCGACTGTGACTGCCGGCTTTTCGCTCAGTTGTCTAGGATTCATCAACTGCCATGTTCTGTGTTCGAGAGACCCCAGCCAACGCCTAGATCAATAACGCTGTCGACGGTCGTCAGCACGGTGGGCCACTGGCAAGCCATCTAAGCTTGCGCTCCACCTGTGCCTGGCGACCCAAGTGCCTCCCTAAACCTGACAATAAGCTGACATCTTCTTTTAATTGTGACGGAAGAGGGTACAAGCTACTATCCTACGGGTCGGCGGAGGTGAGGTCATTCAAGCACATACCCCTACCAATTTTTTTTTCTGCTACGGTGCAATGCGTCCCACCCATCAACCCTGCCCGTCTAGCGAGTTGCTGCTTCGCTACCGACGCCGTCCCTGGAACCAATCGTAAACCTCAGTTCGAAAGTCGTGCACCATGTGGTAGCCAGCCGTCATGGGACGACACGGGACCAAGTGAGACATCCAACAAGGCTTTCTCGCAAGTTTCTGGACCTGCATCGTTGTGAAGCCCACCGACTATCTCTCAAGAATTTGTGTGTCGATGTCAGCACACGTGAGCGATATCGATGCTTAAGCGCTCACACTCAGCCTCACTGGACCCTCCTCCGATTCCGAAATCCCCTCCTGTGACTGTGTGGCGGTCCGATCATTGACCTCTTTCGGAAATTCAATTTTGGGGTTCAGCAAGCTTACCCGACGCTGGCCTCCACCCAACCCAAACCAAATCCACACAGTAGGTATCCAATCATCGGGGCACCTGCCGACCGTGAACGTTCGAAGTTGGAGCTGGGGTGCGAAATATTGTCCACATAGGAAGCAGAAAATCAACTTCAACGTGATGAATTGTTCCAACTTCCAACAACCGTGGTCGATTGATCTTTATTCATGTTGGTTCTGAGTGGGGTTTGAAGGAGACGCATCTTGGTGAAATGCCAACGGTATGTAGGCGCTCAGCCATCATACACTCTGCAAAACACTGATGCGTACACTTATGGTGTACATATATCCATATCATATTACATATAGGTTTTTTTTTTCGCCTTCCTTTAGCTTATTACTGATCCACTCCATAGGGCGTTTACCGTATTGGCCGAATAGCGAAAGCCACGCCTCTTCTACCATCTTGAAGTTGCATCAACCGATTCATTACACCTTATAACGTTAATGTGCTCAGATTCGTGCCCTTCCGCCGTGTTTGATCACCAGATTTCATGCTGCCGTGGTTCGTGGATTCCGATGCGATCATCCAACTTCGTCCGGCATACTGCGTATCAGCCCCGATCAGTTTTGTACCCCCTCATATATTTCGGTGGGGTTTGGTCACTTGTGAATTTGGTGCGGCTTTGGATCATGCCACCAGTTAACTTAGGCTGACCGTCAGTTTATTTTCTTGATCGGTGTGAACCACAGTCACCTTGCTACAATATGAATATATCGCCCTGCAGAATCTGCACCACACTTCGACCGTATCACAAACATCTACAGATCTTCTGTCGAGGCTTTGGGCCTGCTACAACGTGCTGACTGCCATCGGAGCTACTGTGGTGCCGGCCGTGTGCACATCCTCGCCTTACCACTCACCCCTCGTCGCGCCAATATTACACTTGCTACACATACAGGTAACAGCCTGTAACAGCTAAGGACTGAACTTTCCGGCGAATGAATCGGACTTGCCACGCACTAGAAGTTTGCTTCCTGGAACACGGCTACACGTACAAGATAAGGAACGGCCTGCACTCATCGACGATCTTATCGATTGGGGTTTGAACTTTGAGCGTGGGATTGTAGCCCTCAACGATCCCAGAAGAGCTCAAGGCTCATCCACCAGATGTTTTCTTTTGCGGCGTGGATGGTTGCCCTGAGCCTTGAGGGTATCAGCACCCCTTCGACTTCGAGAAAGTGGACTTCATGAGAGAAGTATGAGAGGCAAAATAGCCGCGGAAGCATTACTCTATTACTTCCGACCCACACCAGCAGCATGCGCACACCGATGACCACCACGCAACCGTATATTTGATCTTCTGATTCAATTCATTTTTTAAACCAACCGATGAAGACCGACGACCGCAAAGTCCCAAGCGCAAGTTAGGTGGTTTCTTCCAGGGACCAAGTTTTCACCCCAAAATATTGCCAAAATAGTCGGGCAGGGTTTCACTTCGCTTGCCGTCATCAATGTCGGCGTTTACAACTCGGTTACAACACCTCCCAAATGCAGTGTTCGTGAATTTCGGATCTGAGGGCCACCGTGGTATCCCCTTGTTCACCCATGGCCGACGCTGTTCGCCCGGAACACGAGAGGTTGCCTGGTACCAAGTGGGCACAGCGGTCGAAACTGTGAGATTACAGGCCAGCTTGTGACTGTCGCGACAGGTTCCCCAGACAATGCTGGAGGCAACATGAACCTAGAAACGTCTTACAATCTACGCGATCCAGTATTCCTGGAACCTTATTTCATACCCGATCAGGGTCCATCCGTACGGATGCATATAACTCGGGGCCTGCATTTTACGCTTTCTTCAAGTCCCCGTCACACTTCACCTCCTTTGAACTTACTATACAAACACGGACTCTTGAACGACACGCTTCCAGTACCTTGACCGGATTCTGAGCGATCACCGACAACCATGGGTCTCTACGATACGTCGATTGGTATGTTCTGGGCCTGCTTCCATGTTTATCCGACATGAGCTTTTTCGTTAATGAATACTCTATTTTCTTACAGGCACCTTGCTCATAGGTATCTTCTGTGAGTCAATAATTTTTGTGTGGGGGAGGGGTTGTAGATCTTAATCATCGGGTCGCTCAGTCAATACTTACCTCTATGGCCTCGTCACGTATCAGTTTGCTGCATACTACAAATCGGGTGAGTACTGAACTCCTTATCAAGGGGCAGTTACGTTGGAGCTGGTATTGATTTGCGCAACCGTGCAGACTTCGGGGACCGACCGGCAATCAAGTGCGTATTATTACCAGCCGTTTCACCTACCGTATGTACTGACGTCGGTGGCTCAGATACATGGTCCTATTCCTATTCATATTGGACACGATACACAGTGCGACTTCCATCTATATGGCCTGGATATACTGGTACGTATCTTCTAAAGTTTACCTTTCTGGAATGATAGCTGAGGACATGTCGAAGCGTCGAGAACTATGGCAACCCTACGGCGTTGACCAGTAAGACTACTCACTACATCGGCTCTTTTTAGGCTTAACCTGTTTTCGCAGTTGCTGTTTGGCCATACACATTCACACCAATTGCTACAGCCCTTGCAGCGCTCGTTACCCAGGTCTTCCTTGGTTATCGGTAGGTCACGTCGATCACCCGGGAGCGTGTATTCTCCTAACTTTTTCATGCAGCATCCTTCGTCTAAGCAACAGCAAGGTTTTGTTCGGCGTCGTTATCCTGCTTGCTATTCCTTCCTTTGCATTAGGGATGGCATGCGGTATCAAGGCGTGGATTATCAAAGTGTACGGTCATTGTATGCCGGTGACCGACGCGATGTACGCTAATGCTCACAAATAGGTTGGTTGAGCTCCCCAAGATTAACAACATTGTGACTGCATGGCTTGCGATGCAAGTGGGGTGCGATGCCTTTATCACAGGTGAGTAAGTTGCTGCGCCGTGGTTGGACAGTTAAAGACGTCCCCGTGTAGCTACCCTTACAATCATCCTCTCCCGGTCCCGTACGGGTTTCCGTAAGACTGATACCGTGCTCAACCGCCTCATCCGTGGCGCAATCCAGACCGGTCTTTTCGCTGGAATCTTCTCGCTTGGTGATCTGGTGTCTTTCCTCAGCTGGCCGGATACCAACCTTTATGGGATGTTTGCTGTCCCTATCGGTCGGATCTACACCAACGTTAGTCTCCTCTTTGACCATCGTCGTACACTGTACAGGCGAGACTGACTTTCGTGGTCACCAAGACCCTCCTTGACACCCTGCTTACGCGCACAGAACTCAAGAACAAGATGGCAGGCACTTATGACGTTGGCTCGGTATGTACCTCTGGCGTCGCAGCATAACATAGGCTAACGTCACGGAATAGAGTATTGGCTGGGCTCCAGCAGAGACGACCCGGAACATCCAGCTCGAGGTGCGTAAAGACGTCCAGCAGACGTGCGACACCGGTTCTTTCGAAGCAGATGGCAAAGTTCCACCAACGATGGCGCTATAAGCGTGAGCGTCACCTTCCGTGCCGTCACTTAAGCTTCAACAAAAAATCATTGCATCATTCGCATTTGTCTCGGTCTCCATCTGCTTGGTTATCATCGTTGTTCATTAGCTGGGCTACCCTTTTCCCGTGCACATTCTTTACTCTTTTCATTCTTTTCATCCACTTGCATCCTCATTGCTAGACAAATTCAAAATGAATCATGGCTGTCGTTCACAGATCAACGGATATTGAGCAAACTCGTCAAGTTCCACCGGAGACTAACATTAGGCGGAGGTTGATGAGGAAGGATATGGATCAGGCAATGTGCGAGTTCCTATGGACTTGGGCATCGAGTCAGATTCTTGGTCCTTCCGAGATATCGGGGACATGAATCCCGGTTGATAGTACATATATCTGGTGAGGTCCGCGTTCGCGACATTCGGCGGTGCTGGTATGGAGCGGTTTCTTGACAGATATGTTGGATGCGGATCACGTTGCTTCGTTACGACTGATACATACGGTTTTTTTTACGACGTTTACGACAGGTCAATGTTTTTAGGATAACTTCTATGTTTCGTGCCAGGTCCATCGATCGACTCTTTCACTCCAACCTCTTGAATTGGTGGGCCGTTCTCTGAGTAGCAGACGTGAATTGAACAAAACCTGAGTAACATCATATCGGCCCAGGGCTTTTCGAGTATGCTACAACTTGAAGGCAGGTCGTCTTGATACAAGGGCAATTCAATAATACAGTGTCGTAGGAATCGAGAGCGAGAAGTCGACAATGCGGACGTTCGAACGCGGGTGAATGAATGCGCCAGCGAGGAGTTTTAGGAATCTGCCATGCGAGATATGCGCAAAACAGCATCATGGGTCGACGGCCATGGCATCCCCGTTGTTGGCAAGATGGTGAAGGCGGGAGTCGATGGCTTCCACAAAGATGTTCGATTTCTGGTTGAAATCACTAATGAGGGCTACCATTGCCTTTGCGTCCTTTGTAGCAACCTGATTTCCGTCAGCGCTGCCTTGCACACCTATATAGGAGATCATCAGCATCGTGAGTGCCGAAACACGAAGAGACTCACAGACGAGGGAGCCCTGGAAATGTCGATAAAGCCGTTCCAGCTCTTCCTCGAACTCCTTCTGTCCGTCGTCGTGGGCATCTCGGAAAGACTGTACAATGCTGTCAACTACCCCAAGGAATAGTTCTGAGGATTCCGCCGAGAAATATTGCTCGTTCTCCTCCTGGACGATGGTAAGTTGTCGAGTATTGAGTAGTGATTTTACGTTTACCTTCATCCGACGGAGCATCCCCCTACCCTTTTGAGCCGCAACTCTGGAGTAGTGAGGCTTTAGTTGTGTCTGCAGCACGTTACTAAATGTGCCCTTGTAACTCCTGCAGCCTTGCCGTAAATGGCGACGTACTCCGGGAACACACCGAGAAACTGACCTTTGGAGCTTGTCGATAACGTCGAGGTAGCGTCCCCGAGCTGAGGTGAGCGCTGTGCGGGCATCTAACTGATCACTGGCGGCTCTAATCTTCGCGCGTATACTGGGTGGAGCGCACGCGACTAGCGAAAGGTCAGCCTAGTTGAACCTGCAAACTCACACTGGTAGAACTTTACCAATCTGATCCTTCGTTCTATCGAAGTCCGCAGAGATCTCCTGCAGCCGAAATCAGCAGGTAATCAACATCGATGATAAGTTAAGCTGCGCACACCAGTCAGATGTTTGAGATGTGTAGGAATATCATTCGCGAATGCCTTGTGCCATTTGCTGGAAGAGGTGAGAGTTCGTGTCAATATGGTGGCGCCCATCGGTGTCTCAAATGACCCTACCGTTCTATGCTATCAGATTCCATTTGTTTGGTAAGGAATCTGTTAAAGTTGCGGTCACACCAGAGGCACAGCCCTTTTCGCGGTTGCCACAGATTGGGGGGAGAACTCGGGGATAGATTGTAAATGTGTGACTGGACACGTGTCACCCTCGGATTCATCAACGAATTTATTGTACGCAGTCGGATGTGTGACAGGCACGAATCCAACAATACGGATTTATTAATCGGTGCATATACGAATTTAACATCTGATGCAGAGAGTCTTTGTCAGCCACAGAGTCAACCACAGAGCCAGAATCTGTGGTCGGGTTCGTGGTACCTGTAGATAGAAATACGTTCTCAAGATC
>MU266514.1:45315-57609 GCA_021014945.1 Leucogyrophana mollusca | reverse complement strand
TGTTTTACTAGTAATTACTAATAAAAGCGGTCACTACAACTTATTTACAAGTGTTTGTTAGTTTATTATAAATAACTACTAATAAAAGTGGTGACTACAAAGCATTTACTAGTGTTTACTAATGTTTCACTAGTAATTACTAATACAAGTGGTCACTACAAATCATTCAAATCACTTACTAGTGTTTATTAGTGTTTTACTAGTAATTACTAATAAAAGCGGTCACTACTGGTGGCTTACTAGTGTTTACTAGTGTTTCTTTGGTAATTACTAATAAAGCAGTCACTACAAGCATTTACTAGTGTTTGACTAGTCATTGATAGTGTTCACTAGCATTGGTTAGCCTATTATAAGCAATCATTAATAGCAGCGGTGTTTATTAGTGTTTGTCAGTGTTTGTTAGTCCATTATAAGCAATTATTGATGAAAGTGGTGTTTACTAGTGTTTACTAGTATTTGTTAGTTTATTATAACTGATTACTAATCTATGGAGTCACTACACACCATTTACTAGTCTTGACTAGCCTTTCACTAGCACTTTCGGATATATCCTATTGTCGCTATTTATTTGTGATTATTTACTGCTATTTTTATTTATTTAATAATTTAATTTAGCCGAACCCATTTGCATATTGGCCCGCTGGGTCGACCTGAAGTACCCCATGTTGTCCCACAAAAATGGGCCAATTGAATGGACCCACAAACCAGTGGAACAATGGGCCAATACTGGCTGGTCCTTTTGGGGCCCTGTGGGACCCTATTCACTTTTTGGCCCACTCTATAGGCCAAAACCTGTGGTCCAACCACAGGGTAGAGACCCTTTAAGGCTCTTCTCTTACCACGATAAGTAGAGCCTTATAGGGTCCCTCAGAGGGTGTCCTGAAGTGCACTCTATCTCTGGAAGATGCTCCCGCCAGGTCCTGAAAGGCTCGAGGTCGTTCGTGTCTGGTACTCAATCACATCATCAGTGTACAACAATGAGACACTTCACCTTTTTAATAGAGGAAAAGCACGCGTAATTGTGGCCACCATAGCATTCGGGATGGGCATCAATCGACGGGATATTCGAGCTGTCGCCAGTATCGGTTTGCCGGATTCGTTGAGCAACGCCATTCAGGAAGGCGGCCATGCTGGGCGAGATCTGCTCAGTGAAGCAGTTGGCATCATCTATGTCAAGCCATCGGTAATGAAGTAAGTCAGGGAGCAGATGCAGAAGGAACGTAAAGTAGATGAGGATGAGGGTGAGACTGATGAGACCGGTCCAGCAGATAAGCAGGGAAAGGGTAAAGTTAAAGTAAACAAAGGCAAGTCGAAAGCTGCTGCGGCAGACCCAGGTGAAGACGCAAAGATAGAAGCAAACATGGCGCGTTTACTGCGCGCTCACGTAAATGGAAGGTGTCTATCTGCGACGATCAACAGTGTCTATCAGAATCCTGGCGAACACTCACTTGCCTCCGACACACACCTTCGACTCTGTTCTGGAGCAGCAACACACTCAAGACTCTCCTCGCTGAATTCCACCTCGTGCGCTCGCACTCGTCCCTCACGCGTCTACTTGCTAGCTGGGAATTCTTGCAAGATGATGGCAATGCACTCTTGGAGTTGGTTCTGGCCCTCAATCAGAGATACGATGGCCGCCTCCTACGTTCCAAGGAACTGACCAAACGCAAGGCAGCTGCAACACGAGCAAGGAAGAAAGCAGCAGATGAAGGTGAGTGGCTCAGAGATTCCATTATACTATCAGATGTCTGATCTGCAGGTTTTCAGTGCACAAAACAGTTGACAAGGAGAACGTCTCCCTTGATCCCATCCCTTCGTCCAGTGTTCATACTACTACGCGACTCAATGCTCATGCACCCTCCTCTGTGACTATCCGGATGCATACAGCAAAAGAACATGCATCAATGTCTCCACTATCCACTCACTATGTTGCCGCCCCGCATGCTGGCACGTCCGCTCCTTTTCAAACCTTCGACATAAATTCAAATAATCATAATGCCATGCTAATTCCTGGCTGACAACTCGAGAACGTTCCCTACCACCCTTGTTCCCCCTCCGTGCGACGTCTTGAACCTCCGCCAATGCTGGTGCCATCCCAAGCACATCTTGTGTCACCAGCATCGAATGTGCTTCTCGCACAGTCACGTAAGCGTGCCCCATCCGCATCAGACCTGTCCAAAGCCAAGTCAAAGCGTGCTCGAGCGGTGCAGTGTAAGTCTTACCGTCTCTTCCCTGTCCTCATCTAATTCCTGGTGCTTCGATGTTGTAGCTTGAAGAACGCCCCCAGCAATGAATGGTGCATTCATGGGGGGCTGTAGCCTCTCCCTTCTCAGTACATAGTCCATATCCTCCTCTATCACCATTGATTCACTCCCACGGTTGCCTTGTGACACCAGTATTTCCATGTGGCCTGTTTGCACAATAGTATTTTTCAATTTCCCATCACGAAGTGTTTCGATTCCCCTCGTATAGTCGTCTGGGGCTCGGAAACCAGGGTTGCGACCAGGGCAACACCTGTTGACCTGTTGTTTCCGTAGTGTGTCCATCATAACGCGAAGTTCGTTATCGGTGCGGGGGCTTCCGTGGCTTTTACTGCGTGCACGTAGGGATACCGCTTGCTCCATTTCCTCTTTGAGCCGCAGGAATGACAAGACGTGCATGGAAATAACCCATCAATAGTAAGGATCATCGAATTCTTTTCCTTTATGCTGAGCCATATCTTCTAACCAAAAGTTGCTGTGCTCTTGTAACAGATCCATCTCGACGAAGAGACCCGGAATGCCGTGGGGGTTTACGAGCCAGTTATCAAGAATGGCTTTCTTCAGATCATCCAGAAGTTCCCACTTGAAGTTACAGTAAAGCTCGAGGAGATACTGTGTATAGTTCGGATTGCCGCCACCAGCGAAGGTAAAGATCCAGAGCTAAACAGTTTCAGTACTTCGGGATGTATTCACTGTGCCACCACGCACCTTGAGCATCTCCCAAACTTGTCCTGTATCACCGATGGCAATTGCTCGACAAGATTCTCGCCATCGCACAGCACTCCGGATGAATAGTCTCGAATTTGCAAAGGTCATGTCTTCCTCCATTTCAGGCTGTTTTGGCCCCGTTGACATGTCTGACAGCCTTTCTTCATCATCATTGGGCACGTCCTGTACTTGCGAAGGTACATTTCCATCCACCTCCATATTGATCTCGCTTCTAGCATCTCCGTCATTGCCAGGAGTCCAAGGAGCACCAACAGGGACTTGATCTGGGTGGTGGGCACTTCGCCCAAGGTTGCAGGCTCTTTTGTACACTTGCGTTGTTGCATGGCAACGACCGAGAGCACCCGCACTATCCAGAAGTGTTTGAAATGGTGGGAGTTTCCCTTCTGTTGCCAACTGTTGGAAATATTCACGTAAATCACTACAATTGAAATAGTTTCTGTGTATGTGACTGAGTCAGCGGCTCGAATATCTTAATAGTATACTGACGGCGACGTACTCCCAGCAGTTGAGCAAATGTGCGTTGAGTGCCAAGTTTACGAGATGGGCACCATTGTGGAAGTCAACCTTACGCAGGTCGCTAGGAGTAGGGCATTCAGCTGATCCTGCCAGGCAACCCAATGTTGACACATCCCCCAAGAATCCGGTCCCCCAATGCTGTTGTATAAGGCGGCTCAACTCTGTCCATTTGGTATGCCATAGTTCAAGCATCAGAGCGACGCACCACATGGACTGGAGGTTCCCTTTGTGCATTACCAGCAGCCGTTTGAGCCGTAAAAGCTGATCGAAGGTCTTCCCATCACCACTAAACACAATGACTCGATTCCCTAGGTTTTCGTTTGTAAATCCCATCTGTGTCTCCAGGAAATCCAACACCGCTTCTCTCATGCCCTGCACCGTGATCTCATCAGCACTATTAGTGGCAAGTGGGATGATCTTCGTCTTGCGAGTGACGGGTATCTGATTCTTTTGTAGTGTCTTCTCGAATGCAGCGAGGTCATTGTTATAAACATACAACTCAGGGACAAACTCAGCGAGTGCGCGAATAAAGTGAAGGGTATTGACCTTGTCCAGGTGCACGTTATCTATGTCGGCGATGATGTGTTCGACAGTTAGTTGATCCCGTTCTTGTAGCAGCTGCTTCGCAACGAGTTTCTCCATGTCAAATGCTCCTTCCATGAAGTCTTCCATTTCCACGGCCATTCCAGCAAACCCTTTAATCATCCAACTCTCCTGTCCAATCCATGGGTCACGCTGCTTGGCATATGCCTGCACATTGTCACCGCAGACCCAAAAATGGCGCCCGGACCCCAGACATGTTGCATGCTGTAAGTCCTTCTGTGTCTCTTTCGCCATTGTTTTGAGTGCCGTATACACTGTGTCATAGGACACACAGCGCCCCAGACGACTGTCGACACAGAAAAGGGACCTATGTGCCTTTGTTGCAAAAAGGTAAACAGCGCAGCACATAGGAGGGAGGCTTGCGAACCAGGTCTTGATAAATGTGAGTGCGAGCAAGGAATCAGCAGCACCCTTTGCTCAGAGCCAAGGTTAGTAACAATCCAGAATAGATTGTTGAACAGGGCTCACTAAATTTTGCGGGCGGTATATCCTCACAGTGTATGCATCTCTGTTCTCGAACTTGTCATTTGAGTATGACGAGACAATATGCCACATGATAGGTGCGTGTTCCTCCACGATTTTCTGCATTGAGTCAAAACTAAATGAATTGATTGCATCCCATGTTACGGCGGGCCCCCCCCCGCTGCTTTACACCTTCACGCACAGGTTGTGCACAAAGCTGTAGTCCGGCCTCGCGCCCAGCCATTCTCGCCGCCTCCTTTCGGACGAGCTTAGTGACGAGGCTGACCGCCCAAGTTGTGAGTGCAGGTCTTGCATGCTTGATCGATTCCGGGTCTATCCCCAACACTAACATCCTCCCTTCAGACTCCATATCATCCTTGGTGTGGGCCACTGAGCTCGAGTTCTTGTATATCAGCTCAAGAACAGCCCCACACGTGTATTTCAACTCTCCATTCAGAAACGGGATCACCATGGATCGGTGCCGTGGGTCCCATTTCACTTTATTTCCGTCATCGTTGTGCAGCCAGAAAAGATAGTAGAGGAATTCAGATAATGTCCAGTTTGCATGCTTGATCTCGAGCAAAATATCATTGATCTTTTCACTGGTACTGCGAGGAGAGGTGCGGGAGCTTTTCGGTGTCTCCATGTCTGTTGGACGGTGGAGGCAGGTTATTGCTCTTACTGATTATCGTGCTCGCTGATATCTACGGCTATTCTACACGAGCACTCGGTCAGCGTGTGGGCGATCCAGACATGGTGATTAATGTATTATTTAGGATTTACTTAACTAGCCATTTTTTTTTCGAATTAACTACTTGGGCACTGCAATATTAACACTACTGATACCGAATCGGACCCTCCTGCACGCCACAGCTTGATCGGAGCAGACCCTATATTGATACATATCGACCATCATAGTCTCGGTTCCAGACGGTTGTAGCGCGGAGTTTCAAAAAAAAGTGCAGAGAGTGCGCTACAACGTCTGGTGCATTTCGTTCGGGAAGCCCCCCATGCGTCATCGCGTGACACCACGTGGCCCGCTTTTAGTAAACAATCCCAAAATATACGTGTTCTGAGCACGCGTCTTTTGTTGATCGTCTCCAGCTCATTGGTCCTGTACTTCCCCGTACGGCACATCTACTCCTTTTGGCTTATCATTTGACCGGAATGGCACCTGTGCAGTCTGTTCTTCTTAGCCACGAGCGGAGTCTGGCTCGAGCTGCAAAGTATCTGGAACATGCTCGCTCGGAAGCATCCCACAAGCATAAGTATGAATCACAAAAGATTCGGGAGGAGCTAACACGACTTTTTAAAGACAAATGTGGAGGCAAGACCCCCTATCAGTGGCAGCTGGATGTCTCGGAGGCCTTGTTGCTTGGGGTTGACAGTGTTGTGATAGCAGGGACAGGTGCTGGCAAGACTATGCCTTTTGCAATGCCTTTAATGTTGAACAAAGACAGTTCAATGTTGATTATATCTCCTCTGAAGGCCCTGCAGCATGATCAGGTATTGTTGAGGTATAGTTGTGTTTGAGTCTGCCTAAATCATCTTTGGTAGAGACGAAGATTCAAACAGATGGGGATATCTGCTGTCAAAGTTAATGCCGACACATGGACTCCTAAGTTATGAACAGTGAGAGGTTCCCTCCGTGGTCAGATAATGTGCTGACTACTTGAAGGAGCTCAAAAACCACCAATATCAAGCTGTATTCCTTGGCCCGGAGATGTGTCTCGAACACGAGGGTTTCCGGGCACTTCTCAAGTCCCCTGACTACACCAAAAACCTTATTGGTGTCATTGTTGATGAGGCCCATTTCATCTCACAGTGGGGAGGTGATTTCCGAACAGCCTACAGCAAACTTGCTGAGCTTCGAGCTTACATCCCACCCCACATACCTATCCTTGCGATGTCAGCCACACTAGCTCCCCTCGCGCGACACTCCAAATCGATGCCTCAAATTCATATCTGGTCAACCTAGGCAATGACAGGCCTAATATTACCCCGTCCGTCATTCAAATCAGGAGCAAGAAAGATTACGAGGCCTTGCTCAACCTCATAGCGTCTGGTGTCATGAGCCCTGACGACCTCGTCAAAACCATCATCTTCACAAATTTGATCCCACAAACACACGAGATCCTCCGGTTTCTGCATCAACACATGCCGATAACTTGCACCACTTACATACAGAACTTCCATGCCCTCCGTAGCTCATGTTCGAAGCAGCGAGTATTGAATGACTTTGTACACAGTCGGGTGAGGATCTTGATTGCAACGGAGGCAGCTGGCATGGTATGTGTCAGGTTAGCGAGCCGTTGAATCATTGTCTGACGTGTTTAACAGGGAGCAGACATACCTGACATTGAACTCGTCATCCAGTTCTGCATTCCCTCGTCTCTTGAGGTTTGGGCCCAGAGAGCCGGTCGTGCAGGGAGGTCACCCAATATACAAGCAAGAGCCGTCTTGCTGGCCGAAAGTCTGCTTTTATGGAAAGAAGCGACGTCGGAAGAAAGCCAAGGTTGCCGATGAAAGCGAGACTGAACCTGAGGGTGACTCAGATGCAGACGTGGTCAATGAGAGTGGAGACAAGCTTGACGACACACCTGATGACACAGAATGGGCCAAAAGAGTCAATCAACACTTGCGGGAGTGGCTGCAAACAACAGGATGTCGACATGATGCTTCAGACATCTATTTTGGTAACACGGCAGTGCAACAAGGTAAGGATATTTTGATAGTGAGTGGGGGGGGGGGGGGAAAGTACTGACCTGGGCTGGTCTTCAGCACCAACGGGGAAGTGTTGTGATTGGTGCGAGGGAGTAATCGAAGCGCCTGAACGTACACAAACACCGGTAAACGAACGCATCAGTAGTGTCCACTCTACTCCCACAAAGTCGAGAAACAGCAACAGAAAACGCACCATGAGCACAAGTGACGACACCACTGCTCCCACCGATGTCAATCCGTCCCGCAAAGCCCAAGGACCGGCAGTTCATCGAGGGGAACACTTGAAGCAAGCCCGGGTGGCGTTAACTCAGTGGCGCTCGAAGACCAAGCTTGAGCACTACTCACCAAGTTCTTTTACCTCTGCCGCTATCCTCCCTGACACCTACTTGACGACCCTTGCATCAAACGCTCGCCTACAAATGGTTGCAGATATCGCTGGCACATTGAAAAGCCCGTGGATGCTGCTGGAGAGGCATGGAGACGAGGTCCTGGAGCTGTTGGGAAGAGTCGACCGAGGATTTAAGGAAGTGTCAGCGCTGGAGAGGAAGAGGAAGAAGGACGCAAAGAAACAGCAGTCAGACAAGCTCACCAACGTTCAGCACCAGCAACCCCCACCCCTCGACAGTTCTTCGCGCTTCAACACCTCTCAGGTAAGTGCTTTATGCGCTCGATCTTGCCAGCACACACTCATTTCAAAAAATCAGGCCTCACATGCACGCGCTGATGCGCTCGCTGGCGGGCCTAGAGGCCAAACCCAAAAACCAACACAAACACACACACACCCACTCACGGCGGGCGAGGGGCGTACGAGCGAGTGCGTTCGCAAGGGTCGACCGGGTCGCACGATCGCTAGGCGGTCGCCAGCTACTAGACGAAGTCTTGGGGGCACTTTGTGAGGGTGCGAGTGGGCTCATCGACTCTTGGAGGTCTTGTACGATCTTGCTGCAGGGAGGAAAGGGAGGGAAGAGTGGTATAAGGTGGTAGAAGGCTGATCGCAGGGCCTGGGAGACCGAACGAAGCCTGTAGGAGACAGAGACCAGGGTCGAAATACACCTGAGTCACTGGGTCAAGTGGACCAACAACGCTAGAATGAGGGCGAACGCTGGCGAGCGCTGCTAGAGTCGAGGTAGAGCGTTCTATATGCTCTGGGGGAGGTCGCTATGGTGGAAGGAAGGGTCGCTGCTAAGAGGGAAGGTGGAACGTAATGGGTAGAAGGGGAATCTAAGGTGCGCGAGTGGTGAGCGACCAGAACGAGGGTGATCGCCTGTGATCGATCGCAGTAGGGGGGTGTCTATGGGTGGGGAACTATACTCTGCAGCTGGGACAAAGGCTGCAACTCGATCACAGGGGAATTGGATACTATCTTGAAGGAGAAGGATGGCGCCTATGACTATGGGCGAGTGCGATGGACTATTGGTTGGAGGCTGACACTTGAGACTGGGAGGAGAACTAGATTGATTGGAAGCTAGAAGGGTGGAGGAGGTGCTATTGGCTCTATGGGGCTATGGAGGGGAACTGGGGACTATCTGGGAAGGGTTCTGGGTGCAAAGGTTCTAATCTTGGGTCGTTGTTCTATGGGGGAAAGGTGGTGGTCGAAGTATATATGGAAAATTGTAAGTATGAGTCACAAAGACAAAGATGACAAGGCTGTCAACTGATCGCTGACTAAAGGGCTAGATAATCGATGGTAGAATGAGATAGAAAATGATAGAAGGAAAGGGCTATACTCCAGGTCATCCGATCGACCCAGGACATGGGCAAGACCTGTATAACTGAGCTTGGGGGTGATCGCCAGTCGCTCGACCGGTCGCTAGGACATGCATTGGTCGCAAGGTGTTTGTAGCAGTCGCTGTGGTCAAGGAACACTTGAGGGACACTTGCCAGTCGCTGCAATGCTTCGTGAGATTGAAAACTCGGTCGGTCGACCGAATCCGAGCCTAGGTGGATGCGAGTCTCATCAGCGCACCCCCACCTGTTCACGAACGCCGCACGCTCCACCAACGGCGCCCCCACCAACACCTGCACCAGCGCTGGCACCTGGCCCTGGCGACACCTCGTGCACAATGGCAAGACTCGAGGGTCAGTACTCGGCCCATGCGTCATCGAGCCCACGCATAGCACCAACGGCGCCCCCACAGACACCTGGGCGGGCCCCAAGCATGTGCGTACAGCCGCCTTTTCACGCTCACTACCTGGCCTGTGTATCATCAAACCCACAGGTTCCACAAGCGGTGTCCTTGCCAACACCTGCACTAGCGTCCCCACCACCACCTGTACTGGCGTCAAGCATGTCTGTGCAGCCGCCTGTTCGCGAACGCCTGGTGCTCAGTGCAGTGGCGGCACATGCGTCATCCAATACCGGTGTCCCACCCACACCACTTATGCCAGCACGAGCCGAACATCAGCCGCCGTATTTCACACCCGGCGAGTGCTGTTCGGCTCAAGCTTCATACCCCACACGCCAGGTCTACGCCATGCACCGGTGGGGTATCCCCATGGCATCCGTCTGCCTGGCGCTTTTGTTATCGAGGGTACACCCTCTCCGTCCACGCGTCCTCTCCAATCAACTCGCCGTGGTGATAAATAATGTATAGTAACTATTTTCCATACACAAATCACGAACCCGAACCATTGTCTTCTTCATCGTCACTAAAAATGGTCCAGTCTTCCATGCGCAAGCGCGCAAAATTACGATTATAGTTCCATTGGTCCATTGCATGGCCGTCTTGCAGCTTTACAAAGCCCTTCGTGGTATAGTTGGCTGCCTTATCTTTGGCAGATCCCTTGTGTTTCCGTCCTGGCTAATAGGCATGTGACTTCGCCGTTCCGTATGACATCTGAAGGAGCTGAACATTGGCGTCTTTCTTCGGTGTGCCATGATGCTTCCCACATGTAAGTGTCTTGAACTCTTGTTCAAGGTGTTTGCTAAGTTCACGGATCACCCTTATTGCAGGGTGTAGTTTCTTGAGGTAATCCCACTTGATGTTGGGGCCCTCGGACTTGTATGTGACCTGACATGACCTCATTCTGTGCTCCATTATGCCCTGAGGATGAGAGCTCACTTTTATATCCTTGATATTATGCTCTTGTGCCATATCTATCGGTAGGAAGCTGCTTTGCTTGCCTTTGAAATTGACTAACCAGCAGTTCTCGCGAATGAAGTCGCTGTGAACACGTGAGCTTAATGGGACCAGCGACAACCTTCCGATAACGTACCAAACAGGTGAGGGCCACTCCTTGTGCAAGCCCTGCAACAGTTCAAGCACTTCGATAGCATACTTCGAGTTTCGGCCACCCATGAACCGATATAGCAGATGTGGTAGCATATCTTCCATGATACCCACGTCACCATGCTTGATTGCTTGATCGAGTACAATGTATTCCAGAACATCTCGATTCCACATGATGGTTTGTTTTTTCACCTCGTCTTGCCCTCCTTTGAGCTGACAATCATTCAGTTCCATTGCCTCACTTGAGGCATGCTCCCGAACAAGCTTTTTGGCCAGCCGCTTCAATTCGAGTGGGTTTCGAGTCCGTAATTCTGTCAAGTCGCTGACTCCCGCAACCACCAACTAGTCGAGTCGTATGTGAGCTTCTGCTACGTGATAGAGCGCCTCTTCTAAATTGAGATGGAAAGGGCCTTTGACTGACAATGAGCTGAGTCCTTCTCGTTTGAGAAGGGTGAAAGCTTGCATTAACCCCCTGCCCGAAGTGGTACCCAGGTATTGGCTATGCAGAGAGTTCGCAAAGGCCATCTGTAGGTGGAACCATCCAAATATCAACACCATCCAATCCAAGCGGTCGAAGGAGCTGTCGTCTTGAGAGTGATACTTGTATAGGCCTTGCAGACGGTCCACGGTAAGCTGATCCCCGACCCATGCGACAACTTTTTCTGTTGCGATCTTCTTTTTCTCTTCCATAGTTCGAATGTTGGCCTGATGGCACCACTCATTGACGAGGCGCTTGTTGTCGGCATAGCTTGCTTCGGCAATATTGACCGAGCCGAGTAAGTATTGGAGAGTGATGTGCTCAGGGCCGTGTGGAAGCGCTCGTACTGCCGGTGGTGCTTGCAGCAGAGGGTCATCACGATAAGGATAGGTTCGCAATTGGAATTCCGGGGCATTGAGCAAGAACCGAAGTACATGGTGTGTTGCCTGCTTCTGAATACGAGGGTAGGAGTCCTGACCAAGATCGAATATCTCCAGCAGAGAAATGGGGTTCTTCATGCCACGAGCCCGGCACTCCTGAAGATCTTGGTTGATTTCGGCTGTCAACCTCGCTGCACGTCGTTTTATGTACACTGTTGCTGCTGTTCCACATCCGAATTCATCCTTGTTGTCGAGCCTCTGTGATAATACACGGAACGGGATGTTTATGTTGTTGTATGAGATGAGCCAGGGGAACAGTTGCATGAGGTCCGTGACTTCTTTCATGGCTGCCTGTGATATCTTCGCGACATGGTCAGCAGTCCATTTGTGGCTCATTGTGAATGCGAGGGCATGTAAAGTATCAAAAGCTTTTGCAGATAAGCCACGAAAATTGAGGTATATGGCAAATATCTGCTGGAGGCGGCTTGAATGGTGTGAACGGGTGTAACATAGCATTGCAATAATCATCAACACTATCTACGCCAGAGTCAGATAGTCATTTCGCAATGATATGCAGGCAGTAGCACCTTGTCGGGACTTTTCCTCGTGTTTCGCAACTCCTGCCTTTTGGTATACGCAGATCGTCAAAGCAGTGCCCAGAGCACAGGTGCTGTCAAAACCCATTAACTCCGAGTCATTCCGATGCTCAGGAGTCATGGTCCAACCAACTCCGGAGTTAGGAGTTGCGATCCTACTCTGGACCGTCCGGAGTAAGTGTACCATTGTGCGGAGCACTATTGTCACTTTCCTCCATTGTGCTCTGTTCTCCATAGTACTAAGCGAGCGGTACCTCCGCCCTATATATAGCTCTATTTTACTGTAGTGCACCTCAGTCGTTATCTGCCTAACTC